>VDFB02258593.1:0-191733 GCA_007258455.2 Sequoia sempervirens
TTGTAAAGTCATGTTATTGATATTAATGTATTGGTTCTTATTAATTTTTAAGTATGCACATTAATTTGTATTAAAATTTCTAAGTATGCACATCAAGATTAGTTGATAGTTAAGCCTTTTGTTTCTATATTTCAAGTTTACATATGTTTTGGTTCCAATTTTACATATGAATATTGGGCAGATTAGATGTATGTTTATGGTTTCACCATTTGACCATTGTAAGGAAGTTAAGGTAGTAGAACAACTTCCTACACTAATCTTGAGAGGAGAAAAATGTAAAACTTTATAGATCTTTAATAGTTGCAAAACTTTAAACAAAAATAAACACAAATATCATGCATACCACAATACAAATATTTATGTGGGGGGGAAACCATTTTGGGAGAAAACCCCCACACTCCAAAATTTGCTCAATACATTATTCAGAAATCAAAAGATTACAATATACTTGCAAAGTAGGCTTCTCATAAGAGTATCACCACCAAAGATCAAAAGACAACACGAACACTATCAAACTATTAGAATACACCCTCCTCTACATGCATCCCAACCGCTTATAACAAGACTTTTGGAACCTTCTAGAATTATGGTTTTACAAGGTCATTTTACATTTGACGTGTTAATGAAATAAAACCTTGGCATATCAGTGGGAAAAAAACCTTGACGTGTCAACGCAAAAACCTTGATGTGTCAATGAAAATCTTGAGGCACATTTTCCCAACAACCATCTTGACCTTTGCATCCCTAGATCATACTTGGGAGACCATTCCTCAACCATCATTTCACATGAAACATCAACCATTTCCATCTCATCCATCCAAAATATCATCTTTCTCTCATGTTACCACATTAACAAGGTAGTGAGTTGTTTGAAAAAATGCCTCAAACAAATGGGGTCTCTTGGAAATGTACATCACTAGGAGACCCCATTTCCTTGAGGATTTTTTTCCAAATAGCTCACTACCTTGTCAATGTGATAGCATTGACAAGGTAGTGAGCTCACTACCTTATCAATGTGGTAGCAATGGCAATGTAGTGAGTTGTTTGATAAAATGCCTTAAAGAAATGGGGTCTCTCAGTGATGTACATTACTTGGATACCCCATTTCTTTGAGGCATTTTATCAAATATCTCACTACCTTTTCAGTCAAGGTAGTGAGTTTTTTGAAAAAATTCCTCAAAGAAATGGGGTCTCCCAGTGATGTACATCACCAAGAGACCCCATTTCTTTGAGAAATTTTTTCAAACAACTCATTCCCTTGTCTATGCTACCACATTTTCCATACATTTTCCATTTTTTTGCATATCCTATAATCATTCCAATCCTTGACATATCTCTTTGAAGCATTTTTTCAAACAATTCACATGCCTTGTCCATGCTTCCACATTTCTCATACATGTATGCTAGGCTTGATTGTGATACAAATAACTATTTTCCATTAGTGTTTGATCCTCCCCATAGTGGGAAAAAATTAATAGTGACAAGAGTCATCCGTGGTCTTTGGAAAGTTACAAATTTCTACAACAAGCATTAGCACGTGCACCATGATAATCAAATTATGGAAAAAAATCATCACAAAGGTATCTTTGATTGTCGTTTCCCTAGCTACGGGTGAAGTTGATCTCAATCCAAAACCTTTTATAGGGTTATTCCCAATAAATACAAATAAGTTCCCCTTATCTTGGTCCTATCATGTCATTTTGCATCACCTAGAATGCTAGAAAGTGGAAATATTGTGTTTTAGAAATTTCTCTTTACCTAATTTGAAAACTTCAGTTTAGAAGTTAATGATGATAATTATCATGTTTTTATTTGTTTATAGTCTGTTTATGATTGTTTATGATTCTAAAAATGTTGGACAGTCACTACATGCAGTGCAACCAAAACATCATGGAGGGGGATGAGCCTCTCTTGGAAAATGATATTTTTTACTTGCCTATAGATTTTAAGTAGGTTAAAATATCACATAATCACTTTTCATTGATAATTATAGTTAAATTATTGAGTTTTAGAAGCTTTCAACTAATAACTAGATTAACTTGATTTTGGTTTGTAGAAATGGATGTAATTTGGGCTATGCATTTGTGAATTTCACATCAGCTAAAGCTACATGGAAGTTATATAAAGAATTCCACAAGCATAATTGGGTTGAATTTAATTCCAAAAAGATTTGTGAAGTTACATATGCCAAACTCTAGGTATGTGTGATCTCTACCACATCTTAATATATATGTTGGCTTCACAACACTTAATCTTTTATTATGTCTCCAAATCATCTACATTGCAACACTAACCTGATACAAGTACATTTAATCCAACCTTTCTTGTTATGATTGGGCTTATTTACCTTGACCGTGCATTGCTTGTGAGGATTAGGCTTATTTATCTTAAAATGGGTGCATTGAGAGTAAATTTCATATATCCCTCAACAATGTATCCCTTCTCCTCATATCTCAACACCTCATATCCAAATATCCTTAACCACCCTTCATAACTAGGCAATGGGAAAATGACAATGCATAACTAGAGGTACAAGTAGTAGAATGCAGGAAATGAAAGAAGGAATCTTCTCTTGAGAAGTTTAGGAAGATGTGTGTGCATTATGAGCAATGGGAAAATGACAATGAAAAACTAAAGGTAGCAAGTACTATAATGTATGAAATAAAAAATTAATATGCTCTAAAAACACTTGAAAAGAAGCAAACCAAAGTGAATGAGATAGATAATGTTTTGAATGAAGAGATTCTTCCTGCTCTTGAGAAGTTTCAAGGAAGGTTCTTGTGTAGTATGTGAATGGGAAAATGGAAATGGTGAAGTGGAAAACCTCAAGAGGTTTAATATTTGGTAAGAATTTGTGTGGGAAAAGAAAGTGAGAGATGATGCTATAGGTGGATTTGAACAAATGAATTCAAAGATTCTTAAACTTAATACTTCCATGGATAACTTAAATTTTATTTAGAGCTCAGCCCTTAGGTTTAGATTTATCTAAGGGAAAGAGAACATACTAGCCATAGAACCTTTGGTGCATTAGGTTACATGCATATTAAGTATTAACATGATCTACCCACATGACCTAGATTGTATTCACCCTTCTTGCATCTATCCTATAATTTAGTAGACCATTATGATACTTCAAATGGCTTCAACCATTTCCCTATAAGGGCTATTGACTATTGTAAGAATGCAATTTTAACTTTTAAAGTTACATTCTTCTAATTATTGGGATAAAATTCATCTTTAGAAATAGGATGAATATCTTGACTGTAGAGTAAAGTAATTAATTAACTTTACTCTCCTCTTAAGAATTCACTTTATGCACATATATTAGTCATTTAATAATTAATAAATGCACTCACCTTTAGGGTTAGGGTTTCCTTTAGGTTTAGATCTCTTTTTATAAGGATTGATCTCTTGTATTCACTTCTCTTGATTCATTTTTCTGATAATACATTTTGCACATTGTCAGAGCCAAACCCTTGTTTTTGTTCTCTCTCTTTCTCTGTGACAAGCTTCTTGCATGCAGGTGTTCATTGGGTTATGTGGATTTGTATTTCTTAAATCCTACATGGTATCAGAGCCAGATCTGCTGTAGCTTGTTTATTTTTTGAAAGAATTAGAGATCTAGGTTTTGGTTGCATCAGATCTGTGTTTGTTTTCTAGTTTTTTATTTGGAATAGGGGGTTTCTTTTTTTGGTGCACTTTGAGCTCAAACGAACCTCACTGTTGAGCTCGCAGCGTCCAAAAACCCTATTTTGATATAAAATACGACCGATTTGGCCACAGTTGCACTAAAAGGCAAAAAAAAATTTCTCCAGAGCCATACGGCCCCAAGGCACACAGATCGATGCAAAAATTGTAAAAAATTGTTAAAAAAAATTAAAAAAACACAATTTTTTTTTAAAATTTTGCGCTGCCTGCACAGAAGGAGGCCGCCACCCTCCAACCACTCGCCACTCCATCGCCGCTGGAGATTCCCATCGCTTGGCCACCAGCGGTGACTGCCAAAGGTAACCGCCAGCGGTAACCTCCAGAGGTAACCGCCAGCAGTAACCTCCAGAGGTAACCGCCAACGCCCACCGCCAGCATCACCGCACATGTGACTAGACAGCGGTAACCGCTAGCTCCAATAGCCGACGGGCCAATGTTTAGCCCCCTGGTCGCTGAAAACACTAGGGGCTTTTTTTTTTTTAGCTCCAGGGTGCTAAAAGGGGTATGATGGTCCTTTTTCCGCTAATCTCATTCAATTGGGTATAAAATGGTCTATTTTTCTCTGATTTTCAAACAAAAATAGGCATTGGAAAGCTGGCTCCAAGCCTGTCCTGGTGGTACGAGAATTTTTTTAAAATTTTCCAGTTTGGTTGCATTTTTTCGCAGTCAAAGTCAGATGATCCTTTTGCACTTTGAGGAGCATAACTTGCTCAATTTTGCTCCGTTTTTCGAAAGCGAATAGGCGTCAGAAAGGTGGTTCTATGCTTTTTCTAGATCTGTAGCTTATTTCATCAAAAAGTTCTTCAGGTACAAAGAGATTTGTCTCAAACATATACTGCTTTCTATTGTTTTCTGGCTTTCAGTTTGTACTGGGGATTGGTTTTTTGCATTGTGGGGGGGTGTTTTTTCTTGCTTTCTATCATTTACATCAGAAAACCAAAATCTATAAACACCAAAACAACAAAACCCCTTCTGCATCTTTTGTCTAGTTCTGAAAGACCACTAAATAATAATAATAATAAAAATTCAGAGGAGTTGAGGCACAGTTCATAGCATGGCAAATAGATCTATTGAGCCTCTCACACTGCATAATTATCACACTTGGAAGGGTTGCATGATGACACTTCTCCAGTCTCGAGGGTTATGGTCCTGTTTGGATGAGGTTCGGCCTCAATTGACTCGCCCCTTTGAGGTTATGCAGCACAAGAACAATATGGATCAGGCTATGGGATTGATGGCTTTGCACATCTTAGACAGCCTCCTGTTTCATCTTGAAGGGTGTCTCACACCTAGAGCCATTTGGACCAAGTTTGATGGACTTTTTGGAACTGTCAACGAGTTCAGAGCATTACAGCTTGAGGCCGAGTTGACTTCCTTGGTACCTGATTCGTTTCCTTTCATTGAGAACTTTCTGATGAAGTTCAAACAGCAGAGATCTATCTTGCAAGGTTGTGGCAAGATTAAGACTGATACAGAGTGCATCTTCTTGATCCTCTCCAAGCTTCGGGGTCCATTTCAGATCTTCTCTTCGACATTCTATTCCACCATGGATGCATTGGGAAACTGCTTTACCATGCCTACATTTGAGGTGTTTTATGATCGGTTGACACGAGAGCAAGCCAAGATATCACAGTTGGATGCTCTCACAGGATCACAACACCAAGCATTGGTAGCACAATCATCTCAGGGGAAGCAGAAGTAGAAACAGAAACCAAAGACCACAGAGCATTGGACATATTCCAGTTCACAGCACACCTTTGATTCACCTTCTCCTAAGGGGGAATCATCGAAGAAAGACAGACCTAAGTGTGCTTATTGTACTAAGCCAGGACATGATGAGTCTAAGTGTTATGAGAAGAAGATAGATGCATATGCAAAACAGGTTTCAGATTTGACAGCTCTTCTTGAGAGGAACAATATTCATCACTCTTCTTCATCTACATCAGGCAGGTCTTCTTCTTCTTCATCATCTTCATTCCAGACAGATGAACAGGCCCCACATAAGGGTCATGCATTATGTGCAACCACCAGTTCACATTCATCTAGATGGCTACTGGATTCAGGTGCTTCACACCATATGGCATCTTCTCAGAACATGTTCTCATCTTTCGAGGCTACATCCTCACCACACATATTGATGGGTAATAACACTTATATGAGTGTATGTGGGAAAGGTTCTATTGACATTGATGATGGTACATTCAATGATGTACTATGTGTTCCATCTTTGTCCACTAACCTTCTCTCCATCTATCAGATTGCTCACAGTGGGACAGGGAAGACAGTTGATTTTACACTTGATTCAGTGCACATCAGAGACATTCATACTAGAAACATTGTTGCAACAGGGACAGCTGATCATTCTTCCTGGTTGTATGCATTCACACACTTTGGTCCACCATCTCCATTGTCTGAGTTTTCCTCTCTTTCTACAAGAGAGCATGTAGTATCTGAGGTGAAGTTTGGTCACTTGAACTTATGTGTTCTTCCATCTATTCATGAGACTAGTGTTGAGACTTCTACACCTCTACCTCTTGTTGAGATCACATCTGTTTAGCAGGATTCCTCTTCAGCTATGACTGACATTGTTGCTCCTCTCATCGATCCATCAAGTGTAGTTGTTGAGGCCATATCAGAGGATATTCCTTTCCTCACAGATGACAATTTCAGCACACCTATTATCCCATCTTCATTGGAGATTCCATTTCAGGATCATCTTGAGTTGTTTGATTCACCATCCTGTTATTCAGACACTCATACTACAGTTCCATTCTTCAGTGAGCATAATCCAGGACTTCCATTTTCACCTCACATCCAGGGATTTCCTCTTCCTCGACCGTTGGATTTGTTTCTTCCTCCAAGGAGACACATTGTTTTGATCATTGGCACAGGGGTTCTCTCATTCTGGGGGGGTTTTGGAGCCTCTTCTCTCTCCTATGGGGGAACATATTTTGTACTTGCATGATAGAAGTAGTTCTTGGGGGGCCATGTTGAGTCCTCCTTCTATCTCTCTTCTTCTTTCACTCTTGTTCATCTCTTTTTGGAGAGGAGTTTTTTCCCACTGGGTTTTCTCCTTTACTCACTTTGCAGTTTAGTTATGTTTGGGTACGTCGAGGCCTAGTTGCTGGAGACCCGAATTTTTCATCATTGTTGTTCCTTTGCTTTCTTCATTGTTTTGTAGTTGCATTGTAAACTCTCATCTTAAGGGGGTGTTAGAGTAAAGTAATTAATTAACTTTACTCTCCTCTTAAGAATTCACTTTATGCACATATATTAGTCATTTAATAATTAATATTAATTATTAAATGCACTCACCTTTAGGGTTAGGTTTTCCTTTCGGTTTAGATCTCCTTTTAGCAAAGGTTACGATCTCTGTATTCACCTCTCTTGATTCATTTTTACGATAATACATTTGCACATTATCCGACCCAAACCCTTGGTTTTGTTCTCTCTTTCTCTGTGACAAAACTTCTTGCATCTTGAGGTGGTATTTAGTTCTACGTGGATTTTTATTTCTCAAATCCACCACTTGCTCTATGAAGTTTGTTGTTGGGAATGTTGAGTTTGTGGTCTCTTAATATTATTTGAACCACAATGATCTGCGAGAGGGAGTGGTCGTGATACTCAAAAGGCCCAATATCAAAATTTTATCAGATTACTTTTCTTAGCTCGAATACTTTTGTGCGATTTCTTTTCTCCAACTCTTGAAATATTAGCCAGATTGAAAACTAAAGAGATGCAAAGATAAAGGCAAACAATCAGCAAATTCACAACACGGATATGTGGAAAACCCAAGATAGGAAAACCGTGACCCCAGGCTACTTAGACTCTTGCTCGAAATCAATCACAAAGGAAATCTATGTTACAAGGTTTTAGGGCTACAACCCAAGGATGCTTCAACACCAAATTTTAGGAGCTACAACTCCAAGGAGACTACAATCACCTAGTCTAAACTAAAACTCAGTTCAATGAAGCTACAACCTCTAAAATATTACAAGTTCATATATGCATACAATTAGGTTCTTCCCAACTTGAAAATGCACCATTACATTCAATGAATTGTTGCACACTCTACAACTTACACTATTGTTGTTGAAGATGAACTCTTAGCAACATACCCCTACTCTACACATAGAACAATCACTATTTTATCTTGTTGCATTATACACTCTCTTCACCATGAATGCAAATACCTAGAAGATGTTTTGTATTACAGTCTAGGACTTTTCAAATGCATTCACTATATGCTTTGTTGCTCTCTCTCTCTTTGTTGCATACTCATCAAGATATAACATTTAGTAGTGTTGCAACCAATTGTAGGTTGTTCTCTCTATACATGCACACTCTCTCTTACTCTATCTCTATAGCATACTCAACAAGATGTCACTCTATTCTATACACCATACAACTATAGACTATTCTCTCTATTCATGCATTCTTACTACAAACATCTCACTTTGACAATATCTAATTGTCTTCTTTCTCAACCGACCTGTAATCTCTACCTTGAGATTCTCTCCTCTGTCCAGATCAGTACCAACTTACTATTAGGGTTTTCTTCATATTATAACTTCACCAACAAGCTTCCTCTACCTCGAGTCACACAACATTCAATTTAGATACTGAGAATTTTCCCAAATTAGCTCTCTACCAAACCCTATAATCGATTATGCATTTAATTCTCTCCTCCAATCCTTTGATCTAATTTTATCTTGATCATATCTTCGATCTGTATCGCCACCTTGAAGATCAAATCTTCATTTTCTTTGGTCGGTTGTGCAGCTAGACCAATAAATTATTTCTTTTGTGTTAGTTTGTAGTTCAAACTTCCATTCACACTATTGAGCATTTGCAGATCTTTGCTTTTGAATTATGTTCTTCGATCTTCTCTCTCTCGCACCAAGATCCTACAATCCTTTGTCCATCCTCATTCCTTTAAACCCTGACCATTATATAAGCAATCATTTAAATCTCCATCATCAATCTTGTAGTATTCCCTTAACATCATGTATTGCTCTGTCGAAGAGACATTCGCTAAATTCTCATCGAAGTTCACCGTTCTCTTTGATATGGACTACCACTGAGTACACGTGCCCACATGCCATCAGTTTTCCATGTCATCACCATGTAATTCACAACAATGATGTGAATTAGCATATCGAGCAATCACTCTTCACCACCTATTCTTCTCTATCACAATCTATCATAGTCACCATCCTATCGAGTCCCACTTTGCTTTTCATTGTATAGCCCCGTCAAAGAGAGTCCTCCCAAACTCCTACCAATACACCAATGTCTCACTGATAAGAAGATCATTGGGTTGTCAGAGAGACTTCCTTCCAAGTCCCACTGAAGGGTATCTATCACGCCAATGAACATTAACTCACCTATCACTTTTTTGAAGATACATCTTCTTGACTCCTATCAATAGGCCAATGTCACATCAATGAGATAGCCATCAGGCTATCGAAGAGAAATTAACTCAACTCTCATCGATATGGTTTTTTTGCATCGATATCATTCATTGTTGTAGATAAGTGGTCCCCACTCCATCGTGTCACCACATGTCCATGACATCACCATGTCACCATCCATTGTTGCTTCGTGCCACATGTCATCATTTTATTCATTTTTTGATTGTAACACATATGCACATCATCCTTACCTTACCAGGTCTCACTGCCATGTCCACCTTATTGGGTCTTGTAGTTGACATCATACTCCCATCACCCTATTGAAGAGACATGCTTCAAATTCCTAGAGATACCATATTCTCTCACCGATGGGTAGGTCTTCAGGTTGTTGAGGAGACATCCTTAAACATCCTACCAACACCATTTTGTCTCACCGATGAACCTTAGCTCGCTTTCATTATCACCACCATCAGGTCCCACTTCCATATGCCAATTGACATGTAATATTTCCACCAATCCCGCTAACCCCATGGGTTTGATTGGGCCCCACCAACATTTCAGTGGGACATGCAGGCACCATTAGATCCTACTACATTGGTCATCACCATTAATCTTCCACCATCAGAATGTCACCAAGACCCTAACTCATCTCCCTCTGAAACCATAAGGTCACCTCAAAAAAATGATCAACTAAGCCCATAATATGTTGGAATGTCGAAGAGACAATCATGAAACTCCCTCTGATTTGCATCTCTCTCTTCGATCAAGCACATATCAGAATATCAAAGAGACATTTGAATAGGTCTCACCGACAACAATTAGTCACACCGATGAAGGCCATTGATGTCACCACTTTTCCAACTCATCGCCATGTCATTGCACCGTAATCCACAACAAGGATGTGGATTACCATTGACTCAATCCTATCATGTCATGTGTCATCTTTTTCATCACTATCACCCACATCATCATGACTGGGTACCACTTGGGCATTGCTTCACATCGCCATGTCAGAGAGACATTCACAAAGGTCTCACCAATGATATACAGTCTCACTGATAAAGCTTCCATGCTCCTTGTCACTTCATCGAAGAGACATTCATAGAACTCCCTTCGATGACCCAGTGTCTCATTGACATGCACTATCACACCGATGTGCTAGATATGAGTAACCTTGAGCACTAGGTAGAGGGGCCAATCACCCTCACAACTTCAATGACATAAGTTGTAACTTATGTGACCTACAACCACCAAACACAAGTCATCGTTGAAATAGAATATTTTAAACTCTATGACTGTAAACTTCTACACACGTAGGGTTTAACTAATAAACCCAAGACCAAGAGCATGAACAAATGAATGATGACATCTCCATTGACATCAAGACCTACACAATACCTTTCTAGAAAGCTCTCAAAAACCCCACATCAAATTTGCTACCTATTTACACCTTTGTCTTCTAGAAGAACCTTCTACAACCTCATATTAATCTTACATGGGAATAATGCAACATTTGAGCAATATTTACAAAAACATGCTTCTTCCATCAACATCATGTACCATAACTTCTAGAACCAGATCCACTGCATCTCAATAACATCTAGGCACACCACTGAACTAGCTTTTTGCATTAATGACACTTTTCATTAATTCTAGCATCCTCACTTGCATGAGCAACTCCATTTCATCTCTTGTCATCATGTCAACAATCTCCCTTGCATAATTTTCACTTTTGACATCAATGACAACATTATATGTTTTTGCATAGGATCAACACACTTCTCCTTTGATCCCCTTTTGACATCAATGAAAAAATATTCCAACAAATCTCTAATAATCCAATGCCCTTATGATCTTTAATAAGACTTGCATGCCTTGAGTTTTTGTTTGTGAGACTTAGTTGTTACTTTCTATTTTCTTTTGTCAATAGTTTTATGATGTTTTCTTTATGTACAACCTTTGGATATTTCGAAGGTCTTATAATTATGAATTACATAGTGGATTTGAACAAATGAAGTCAAAGATTCTTGAACTTAAGACTTCCATGGAGAAAATACAACTAGAAATAGATGATAAGGAAGAAGCATTGATGACATAGCAATAAAAGATATGAAAAAGAAGTTAGAAAATCATGAAAAGGAATACTAGGGGGTGTTAATAGGTAAGAGAAGTAGAGATGATGAAAAATGTGTGGATGGTCACATTGCAGCTACAAAAGTAATAGTTGGAAGTGTTAAAATTGAAGCAAAACAATTGAAGACTAAAATTAACCACATAGAAAAGGAATTAAAAGATAAGAAGAAGATTTATCGCCAATGAAAAGGAGGTTAGTCTGCTCTGAAAACACTTTGAGGCTAGTTTTCATTTGATGGAAAATGGGTCAAATGCATGTAGTGTAAAGTTGCAAGGTGGTGTAACTTTCATTCTGTTCATCGTCTAACCAAACCAACTCTTCCAACACATCTAGATGGGTGGGTTTATGCTAGGAAATTTCTTGTTTCACACCCAAACATGTCAGAATAGTCTGAGATATATTGTATCAATGAAGTCTCTTAAGAGACTATAGTGCAAAGGGGAAACAAAATTCGACAAGCGATTACTCAAAAAATGTGGCACAAAAACTTTTTTTTGAGGCCATGGGATCATGTAGGGCCCCTATATAATAACCTCTCTCAATTTTTGATAGATCCAAGTCATTTTCCCATGGTGAAGAGTTTTTAGTTGATGGAAAATGGGTCAGTTGCATGTAGTGTAAAGTTGCAAAGTGGTGTAACTTTCATTCTATTCTTCATACAATCGAACCAACTATTCTAAAACATCTAGATGGGTGGTTTTATGCTAGGAAAGGTCTTGTTTCACACCCAAACATGCTAGAATAGCCTGAGCTACATTGTACCAGTGAAGGCTCTTAAGAGACCAAAGTGCAAAGGGGCAGCAAACTTTGATGAGCAATTACTTGGAAACCATGGCACTTAAAAATATTTTTTTCTAATGCTACAAGATCATGTAGGGCCCCTCTACAATAACCTCTCTCAGTTTTTGATAGCTCTATAGACACATAAATTATCCTGATTGATATCATGCACTTGACTCTGATTCACTAACATTGATTCTTCCTTGATCATTCCTTTACTAACCAATTAATTAAATAATCTTTATTTAATTAATTCATCAAAATTTCTCTTTGATTAAATAAATCAATTTTATTTAATTAAATCCTAATTTTCCTCTTTTAATTAAATAAATCAACTTTAATTAATTAAACCCTAATGTCCTCTTTTAATTAAATGAATCAATTTTATTAGTTGAATCCTAATGTTCTTCATTTAATTGAATAAATCAAATTTATTTAATTAAATTACTAATCTTCCACTATCTTCTCATTTGATTTAAATAAATCTAAATATCTAAATCAAATGTCAAATCAACTAACTTCATCTAAGTTAATTAATCCTAGTTAACTCCTAACACTAATCCTCCATTCCTCTAGCTTTTTCAAGTTGCACATGTAAATCAATTTATTTGATTTATTAATTCCTCCTATTTCCATTCAAATATGGCATATTCTTGGAATATTCCACTTATTTGAATTATCCCTCCTAAAGGACTTTTTTCCTCCAACTTGGCATTAAAGGCTCGTACATGTCCTCTCCTTGAGCCAACTTGGCATTAAATCCTCTTACAACTCTTCTTGCACAAGCCATCTTTTGAATTTCAAATTTCACCTACATGCATTTAACATGCATATTGTTCAAAATGTGCTCCACTCTCCTTCATTAGAATGTTGACAAGTGGCACAATGCCATTGGTTTAAATTTTAATCCCACATCTATCCTATTCTTCAATCTTCAATCCTTCTTCCATATAAATAGAGGCCTTCTCTATTAATTTGGGGTGAGACACAAGTTGAGAGGTTTATGCAAGTTTATTATCAAGAATTTCATCCAAGTTAGCATAGAATTTCTCCATCATAGCTAGGTTATTGGCATTTTTCATCAAAGTCATCTTGTTCATCATGCATCCATCATCAAGCTTATCAAGAGATTGGGAAAGGGCTTCTTTCCACATAAAAGAAGCACCAATCCCCCTATGGGATGCTGGTTTGAGCATTAGAATAGAGTTTCATTTGTGATTTATTTGAATAGTTTAAGATATTTTGCTTTGTTTCCATATTCATATGTTCAAAGAATTTCATAGGGAATGTTTGGTTTACACTTGTTTATTGACTAATGATCACTTGTTTGTTCATGTTTGAGTAGGTTTAAGCTAATCATTCACAAGCTTCAAGTCTTTTTCCCATGGTGAAGATTTTTTAGTTGATGGAAAACATGTCAGTTGCATGTAGTGTAAAGTTGCAAAGTGGTATAACTTTCATTATGTTCATCATACAACGAAATCGACTATTCCAACATGTCTGGATGGGTGGGCCTAAGTTAGGAAAGGTATTTTTTTGCACCCAAACATGTTAGAATTGTGTGTGTGTGTGAAATGTGAGAGATTTAGTAAATTGACACAAACCTTAATGAAATGAATTATATCAAAGATTTGAAACAAGTAAAGTACTCTATTTTGTAGCTAAACAAATCTTTTAAGAACGTCTCATTGTCCTCTATTCCCAAGGATTTATTAAACCATTTTTCCCTCAAATTTCTTTGTGCACTATGGTCGTTAAAATGACAACTTAGGAAATGAGATAATACTCAACATGCAAGCCAACTAAGTTCCTACATGAAATTATACGATGGAAAGGATAATGGATGTTATGATGAATAGATGATGATGTTAGATTATACAATGTAAATGCTATGATATGAAACTAGGATGATTCTACATATGCTCAAATGCTAACTATGAATATGACAATCCAAAATACAACTATGATGCAAAGTGAGACATAAAATGCAACTATGAAGAAAAGTATTATTCTAAGATTTAACTATGATGCAAAACATGATATGAAATGTAACTATAAGACTCCAAAATGCTCCAATGCTCAAACAATATTCCTGCATGATAACTCTACTTCAAATGTGGATGCAAAATACAATGGAAAAGGGTTGTATTTATAGGCTTTTTCAAGCATCTTGTGAGATGGCAACGATCAACGGTCCATATTTGAACAAGAGGGATGAACGGTGGAGATGAAGAGAATCAAGAAGATGTCCCCTTGACCAAAGACAACATGCCAAATGGATGGAAGAATCTCTTGACCAATAGGCAACATGCCAAATGGATGGAAGAAAAGACCATGTGTTTGAAAACTGGTTGAAAAAGTGTGTGAGGAATAATCCATGTGTTTAAAAATTGGTTGAAGATAATTCTAATTTAAAAATTAGAATTATTTAATTTCATGTGACCTTGGTGAGGTGGCACAAAAAGTTGTAGACATGTGCTTGAATTCCTAATAGGGATTAGTTAAAATTAAATAAAACAAACATGAAATTTTTTATTTAATTAAATTAGAAGAATATGATTTTAGATGTGGAGAATTAGAAAATATGAACAATATAAAATGGAATTGAGAATTTGTTTATACGTAGTTGAATAATTAAATAACTGATATTTAATTAATTAAATGCCATGGAAACCGATTTTTTAGGTGTATACATTTTCCCTCTTTGAAGTAATGTGTTTACACATTGCTTCAAGAAAAATGATCTTGATCTTGAAAAATTTGATGCCTCAAACGTGATTCGGATATTGACATATATATATGTCCCTAAGGAGATAAATGGAAGTGAATTTTGAAATTTTAGGATTTTGGAAATTTTTGAAAATTTTGATGATTTTGGATGATTTGATGATGATCTCAAAATTTTATGCGTCAAAAATGATTTATCTCCCGAAAAATGATGTATAAGCCACCAGGTGATGATCTAATTAATTAAGGCCCCTTGAAAAATTAAAAATAAAACAACCCCATAAAATGCCACTTAATTAACCTTTAAAAGGTTAAAATTTTGATTAGAAAGGTCACTTGTGCATTTTTCAATTTGAAAACTTTGTGAGAGTGATTGAGAAAACTTGGAGAAGAATGGTGATCCCCTACCACATGCACTAGTTCGAGCAAGTCAGGCAAAATAACCACCCAGCAACGTATGGACCTCCGGTGAGTACCCCAAAAATTGCCTCGTATTTTGTGCATTTGATTTTCCCTCCATTTTTTTGTTTAAATTCAGTTTTAAATGTTTTAGCACATTAGGAAACTGAAATAGTGCATACATAATTTGTTTTAGCACATAGGATAAGCTAGCCCATAGGTTCCCCGATGTAGCACATAGGATAAAGTAGCGCATAGGTGACCCGCAATAGTGCATCCATAAACTATTTTAGTGCATAGAGTGATTCAGCGCATAGGTCAACTGATTTAGCGCATCAGGTATTTCGGCACATCAAGCCTATGTTTCGGCACATAGAGTAATCTACCACATTGAAGGTTCGTTATGGTGCATTGATGCATTTCTCTAGCACAGAGGTTTTTAGTGCATTGGAGCACTATTTTGGCACATTGGGTAAATTTGATGATTTTCTTGTTGAGACTCCTCAATTTTTATGATTGATCGCATCAGTCTGTGGTTTGATGATGATTGATGATGTTGATAGGTTAGATGTCCATTGATCTCATGATAGGTGAGATTCAATGAGAGGATGATGATAATTGACCTCATGATAGGTGAGCATCAATTATAGGTTGGTTGATCTAATAAACCTCATGATAGGTGAGGTGCCTTGATTGATTTCATAAACCTCATGATAGGCGAGGTTAAAATTGATTGATTTGATAAACCTCATGATAGGTGAGGTTGATTTGATTGATTTTGATGCTCATGAAATTTGATCAAAGTCTCACCAGAGCTGATTAGATTGATAGGTTGATTGATTTGAATTGATTGATTGATGCCAGTTGATGTTGGTTGATTGATGGACTGACTTGTGATTTTGTGATGATAGGATCCTTTGACTAGTTTACAGATCAAAGAGCAGTTCCTGAGGACTTGGGATTTTATTCATCATCTAACATAGCTAGAGACAACCATTATTACATGATGTGGGTTGTCATCTCTCATCGATATGCCCCAGATTTCAATCAACAAGGGGTTATTGATAGCCTTGGCCAAGTGATGGCACAGTGAGCATAACACTTTCCATTTTCCCACTGGTGAGATCATGGTGACTCTTGAGGATGTATACTAGATTCTACAAATTCCTATGGTGGGAGAGCTTGTTATTTATGATGCATAGGAGCAGGGTGGGACTGATGCACTACATCGAGTATTTTAGGATGATATGATCAGTGGTTGCAAGATTATGTGGAGAGACATGGTTGATGCATATGCCACATAGCCCTCTATACTAGTTGGGTTCATTAGAGGGTTCCTTTGTCCTGATCGCAAGTCAGGGAATCTCGATTGGATGGGGCAAGATCTTAGAGAGTATGATTGTGCACGGGATGAGATATGCATGGGGTTGTTGTATGCTATCCCATCTTTACCATAATCTACACCAAGTAGTATACCTTTGAGGGGCCAGTCTATCTGCGAGGGTCACATTGCTCCAAGTCTGGGACTGAGAGCATATAGTAGTCAATCAGCTTGTGGGAGACAGACAAAGGCCAACCATGAGGCCCTATGTTCACATCTATGTAGGTCGACTTGCTCAGCCTAGGCTGGGCAAGATAGAGTATTGGAGGAGGGCGTTGGCTGATTTGGAGGCAGTGGTATAGTGGCCATATGTTGATTATGAGTAGTGGCTCGAGGATGATACGGAGATGTCGTATTTGTTTCAGTTGATGTATCTGATTGGTTAGACTCACTTTGTCATTGAGAGGCTCATGTTACTGAGAGTTCTGAGATAGTATGGTTTAGTTCATCCCATGCCCTAGGGCGTAGCTCATTATGTGTGACGATGGTAGGACACGACAAAGTGGGGTCATGTTTATCTTATGACGTAGCAGTTGAGCACTATCATGCATTACCGGCCATCATTTGGGAGGTGCATCTAGAGATCACAGATGCACCTATATCCAAGGATTATTCCATCTATAAGCTTACCTATCCATTCCCATGGATCACAATTCCTGCATGAGCCTACACCATTGCTAGCAGAGGCAAGAGGTAGGAGGTCATGGCAGAGGCGAGAGGAGGAGGTGGAGGAGGAGGGAGAGGAGGAGAGTAGTGGAGGGGTGGAGGGTGGATGGAGGAGGAATGGACATGGAATGGACATGGACACGAATAATATAGACAGTGGACATAGTGGAGAAGGTGGATGCGGTGGAAGGACATTGACTACTGAGAGGGATGCCCTAAGATGGTAGGTGGAGTAGGCCAAGTTCATCACTGAGAGGCTATAGTAGGTTGTGGTAGCTATCGATACCTCAAATTATTTCAACAGTAGCTACTAGTACCTTAGATTATTTCAAAGAGGTATGTTGTACCACCCAGGAGGCTAAATTCTACATAGGCCAATATCATGAGGTGGTTCCTCCCAAGCGGCAAGAGAGCTTTGCACAGTCTTGATCTAGCAAGTCTCAATCTCAGACTATTAGTGTGGGTGTTATGCAGCCATTGCCTAGAGATAGGAGAGATCTTGGTGCGGATCCATCAGGTGGAGGGGGAGGTACTAGTCCTAGGATGCCAGCACCATTTGGGGGGAGCATGACATAGCTTCAGTTAGATGACAGATTTTGATGTATTTTGGACATGATGTACACACTGATGTATATGGGATATTGATGATGTACCTCTTGTTGTCAAACTTTATGATACAGTGCCATTTTTTATATTGATGTATCTCTTCATACCTTTGGATATCCTTGTATACTTTGACATCATGATTTTGAGGTTATATGATATGCGGCGATGATTATGATCTATGTGTTTATATGATGTTATGATGATGGAAACATATGATGCATTTAATTTCTATGTTATGATGATGATATATTATGGATGCATTTAATTTCTATGTGTATGATGATGATATGCTATGGATGCATTTAATTTCTATGTTATGATGATGATATGCTATGGATGCATTTAATTTCTATGTTATGATGATGATATGTTATGGATGCAAATGATGATGCAACTGATGTGTTATGATTTTATGATGATTTATGAATGATGCCTATATGATGTCTAGGATGGATTTTATTATGATAATGATATGTGATGTATTTGATGTTTTTTGTTCTTTTCTGATGCAAATAAATGATGTCATGAATGGATGAATGTTATATGAAATGATTGTATGATGGTACCTAGTTCTATGCATTTATGGGATGTATGCAATGATAATTTTTTTCATGATGATAGGATATGATAATGCATGATGGATTATTATATGGTTTATGGATTTATGTAGATGATGTTTTATGCTATGTGAGATGGATTTGATTATGCAAATGATACATGATGATGTTTGATGTTCATATTGATTATGTATGGATGGAATGATAATGAGATGTAATGATTGTGTAGATGATGTGGATGATGTTTTGTAATGATATGGTTATGTGATGCAAATGATTATGCTTAACTAAATTTATAATGCTTCGAAACTTCTAGGGTCTTAGGCTTAAATGAGTGAGTCTATACAACTTCCAAGAGTCATGGGAAGGTTGTCATCAATTGACTCTTTGTTAAGTTAAGCTTCACAAAACCTGACATATTTCCCAATTCTTTTGGAAATCTAAAGAGACTCACTCATTTAAGCTTAGTGAACCACTTTCTTAATGCAACTATATGAAATTATTTTGATTATGTAAATTAAATGTGATGCACATCTTTTTTGTGTTTTCTAATGCAAATAAATGATGTGATGTATGGATGGATGAATGGTGTGATAATTTTTTCTAATGTATGCAAATGACGATGCAACAGATGTGTTTTTGGTAATGTCAAGTGTACTCAATCCATTAGTGCAAGAGATAACATCATTGTTGAAGCTTTGGAAATCCCATAAATACAGATGCAAACTAACATGGATGCAATCTACTCTAACCATGCAGATCTCATATGCAAAAGTTTTCATTCGTAACAACCAATTTGTTGTGCTTTTTATCATCATTGGGCCTTTAAAATGTTGAAAGTGAGTACAAGAATCGATGGTATATTTAGACCATGATGACCTAAGTACTACTTCCATGATGTTTGATAGTGCAAGTTAACACAGGCATCTAATTATAATTAACCTGAGATGACTTGAGTATTGCTTGCATAAATAGACAAGAGTTAACCATTTTCCTATGCAAATTCAGAATGTCATTAGTGATACTTTGTAGAGAACATCCCGTGATAATTTGCACAGTAATAATGATCAACTCACAAACAGAAAACAAGGAAAAATCATACTCCTTCCTAGCTCCTCTAGTTTGATACATCATCAAGGGGCTCCAAAGATATGATAACAAAAATCAAAGTATAACAATTGAACATTTGTGTTTGATGTGATAAACCCATGACTCAGAAGGAACATCATCCATTGGAAGTGTGCTCTTGTAGTTTGATTGATTTGGATGTTTGGTTTTGATGGTCGATGTGTTACTGATGGTGATTGATGTTCAATGTTGAGTTGCACTATGATCATGTTTGTTGTGTTTGTCCTATTGTTGTCCGTCTATTGGTTCAAGCTCAAAGTTTATTTCCCCCAATGAGTTTAGGATTTTTCCCCTAATCTAGGGTGAGACATGATCGTGATGCCAGGATATGTACATGAATCTTTCCAATGATAGGCAGATTGATGGCAAAAGCGAATGGTCGACATGCTTAGATAGATGGAAAAGCTAACCTATCACAAATAGCACCTATTGCCAGGTTTTCACTACATGATTTTATTACACTTTTTTAGATTTTATGATTTTTTTTTTATCATTATTGAGATGCCTATTTTCTAGGTTTTCATCAAGTCAACCATTTTTTCAAGACATTTTCTGATGTTTTTGGTATTTTTTCAAGATCTTTTTCCGATGCACTAGATGATTCATGTGTAGAATTTCTTGAGATGTAGGCTATTGAGGGGTTCATCAAAAAAATCCTCTTCTGGTGTGGACAACTGATATGCTCCTGATCTAAAGATTGATACAATAACAAAGGGACCTAGCTAGTTTGGTTCAAATTTCCCCTTCTTCTCTCAATCTTGTTGATTATGAGGATTCTCTTTCAAGACTAAGTCACCAGCCTGAAATGTTCTAGGTTTCACTCTATGATTATAGCTTTTGGATATCCTCTATTGATATTTCTTTCAGGTGATCTACTACATGTTGACAGTGCTCATCCAGGAGTTCCAATTCCTGTAACCTAGACACTCTATAATCCTCATCTGAAATGATCCCTTTTAGTGACACATGGAGTGATGGTAGTTCAACCTCAATAGGTAGAATGGATTTTGATCCGTAGACTAGAGCATAGGGTGTAGCTCCTATTGAGGTGTAGATGCTAGTTCGATAAGCCCATAGAGAAGGGTTTAATTGAATATGCTAGTCACGTCCAACATCATTGACAATTTTCTTTAAGATTTTTCAGGATAGTCTTGTTTGAGGCCTCTGCTTGGCCATTTCCTTGAGGATAATACAGTGTAGAAAACTAATGCTGGATTTGAAACGTCTCACAAAGTTCTTCAACATCTTGATTTTTGAAAGGTTTGTCATTATCAATAATGATGGATTGAGGGATTCCATACCTATAGATGATATAGTTCAGGATGAAGGACAAGATTTTTTTTCCTATGATGGTGGTTAGAGGGGTACCTTCAATCCACTTCATCAAATACTTTGTGGTTGTGATAATGAACTTGTGTCCATTCAATGAAGATGGATGAATTTTTCCCATGAGGTCCAATGCCCACTGACAAAAGGGCCATGTTGATGCAAAAGGTTGAAGTTCCTGCACTGGTGCGTGGATGAGATTGCCATGAATCTAACACTTTGGAATTTCTTGATGAACTAAAAAGAATCCCTCTCCATAGTCGGCCAGTAATATCCCAAATGGAGGAGTTTCTTGGCTAAGGTTAAACTACTCGAATGAGTTCCACAAACACTTTCATGTACTTCTTGTAAAGCCATTTTAGACTCGTCACATTCCAGACATCGGAGGAGAGTTCTGTCAAGACCTCTTCAATAAAGGACATCCGTGATAAGGGTGTGTCAGGTGGTTTGACGAATGAAGTTTCATTTTTTATTGTGGGAAAGGTCAGGTGGGAGGGTGTTATCTTTTAGGTACGTATAGATTTTTCCATAGAGGGAAGTTTCAACCTTAGCTAGATGATAGATAACTTGGGATTCAGGGTTGTCATAGGATGGGTTGAACAGTTGTTCCACCATGAACTTGTAACGAGCTTGTTTTTCTAGAATCTACAAGAGAGAAGCAATGGTAGCCATGACATCAATGGCTTTGATGTCACTTTGAGGAATCTACTCAAATCTTATTTCCACAAAGTACTTTTTGAAGTCATCAACCATTCTTTTATAGGGCATCAACTTCTCATCCTTTGTTTGATAATCATTGTTTACCTGATTAATGACTAGTTGTGAATCCCCATAGACATGTAACTCTATGATCTTCCACTCAACCGCTACTTTGATTCCAATGATCAAGGCTTTGTATTTGGCTCTGTTGTTGATGCAAGGGAACATTAGTCTATAGGAATTGGGAATGGTATGCCCTTGTGGTGAGATAAACAAGATTCTAGTTTGTGATCCATGTTGTGTATAAGAACCATCAAAGTACAAGACCCATTGTTGTGTGGCTACTATTAGGACATCATCATCTAGAAATTCAATATTCATTGGATGATTGTCTTGCAATGGTGCTTTAGCTAACTGATCTATGATTGCTTGTCCTTTGATTGCCTTCTTATCAACATATTGGATGTCAAATTCACTTAGTATCATGACCCACTTAGCTAGTCTTCTAGTTAGATTAGCTTTGCTAAGAAGATATTTCAGTGGATCTATCTTGGCTATTAACTTGATGGTATGGGTGACCATGTAGCATCATAATTGTTGGGTAGCGAACACTACTGACAGACAAGCCTTTTCAATGAAGGTGTAATTGATCTCATAGCCATTTAATGTTTTGCTGATATAATATATTGCCCTTTCTTTTCCTATTGAATCCTCCTAAGCTAACAAGGATCCCAATGATATTTCAGTTGTTGCTATGTACAATAAAAGTGACTTCCCTTCTGTTGGTGGTACTAAGATGGGTGGACTCATCAAATATTGTTTTAATTGGTTGAAGGCTCCTTCGCATTTCTCATCCCATCTGAAAGATACATTTTTATGTAGCAAGTGAGTGAAAGGATGGGTTTTGTCTACCAGTTGTGAGATAAATCTTTGGATTGATTAGAATCTCCCTTACAGAGATTGTAGTTGACCAATTTTCTTAGGTGGTGGCATCTCCATGATGGCTTTGACCTTTGTGGGATCTACCTCAATATCATTTTTTGAAACTATGTATCCCAAGAGTTTGGCTGAAGTCACTCCAAACACACATTTCTTTGGATTCAGTTGTACATTGAACTTTTCCAGCCTTGTAATTTTTTTTATCTAAGATCTCTAGGTGTCCTTCTTTGGTGTATGATTTGGATAATAGATCATCCACACATTCTTCCATGAAGGTGTGCATCATGTCATGAAAAATTTTCATCATAGCATGTTGATAAGTGGCTCCTGCATTCTTTAACCTGAATGGCATGACGTTCCAACAAAAATTTCCCCACAGACATGTGAAGGTTGTCTTATCTTGATCCTCAGGTGCAATTTTGATTTGATTATAACCAGAAAAACCATCCATGAGTGACAACATGCCATGTCTTTCTATTAGGTCAACAATGATGTCGATATTGGGTAGGGGAAAGTCATCTTTTGGACAAGCTTTATTGAGATCTCAAAAATCTATGTAGATTCTAATGCTTTTGTCTAGTTTTGAAATAGGCACAATGTTTGACATCCATTCGGCATAGTCAATTGGTTTAATAAATCCTACATCCAATAGCTTCTTTAGTTCCACTTTAACCAATATGGCAATATGTGGATGCATTTTCCTTAACTTTTGTTTGACCAGTTTTACTCTTGCGGGTAGTGATAAGTGATGCATGATGAGTTCTGGATCAATCCCTAGCATTTCGGCATATGACCAAGCAAAATTGACTTGTATTTCTGTGAAGAATTTGATTCTAAGTTTGGTTTCTCTTGATCTGTCAGGGATTCTACTAGATGGTCATTTTTCATTATTTCTTCATTGCCAAAATTGATAGACTGAGTAGGTTCAACCAATACTTTGGATCATTCCTGAAAGTGTTTGGGGAGTGTGTCAAATCTTCCATCCTTAAACACCTCAGAAAGGTTTTCACCATTGGATACACTCTTTCTTTTTAATTTTTCTAGATCTGATACTACCATTGAATGGTTTTCACCATCAAATCTTTTTCCTGTATTATTCATTTTGCAACTAGAAAATTTGACACTCTCCTGGTTGGAAGCTTCATTACGATGTTCAATGGTGGAATTTATTTCAGGATTGGCAGAAGAAAGGAAGTTGATAATGGCTTCATCATTTGATTAGATGGGGAGATTACATGGCTTAGTTTGATCCCAATCTATGAGTTTGGGACGTACTAAAGGTAAGGAATCGTTGGATTGGATAAGGTCAGATGCAGTAAGTGTCCTGATGGTAACATCTTTGGATTATCCAATAGTGAAATTGATGTCTATAAGGTAACTCTCCTCTAAAAAATTTTTTTCACTCCAAGTCTAATTGTCTTCACTAGAGTCATGAATATTTTGTGATCCTATTTCAAGCGGTCTATAACTTGAACTTTGACCCTCCTCACATATGGGTGTATACTTTTGGACCACATAAATTTCCATATCATGACAAGACTCTTCAAATAGTTAATCCCACTCATATTCATTTGAATCAATTTCATGAACATCACTAGCTTGTAGTTGTAGAATCCTTTCAATGACTTGTTTTTTGGCTTCTTCTCTTGATTCTTCTCTATACCCCAATCATGTTTTATCCTTGGCTTGCATTGTGATAGGTTGTATTGGTTATGTGATGCCTTCTTTCCTTTTACCAATAGGACCTTTTCCCTCATATCCCATTTTTCCCAATATTGTCTTTCCTTTTCCATACTGCTCTATTTGCACACTTGAGGTAGATTCTTATGACAATTCTTCATCTTTGTATAACTAGTTTAAAACCTCTTTGTCATCTAACTCATCCACTAATGTGCCTGCTCTCACAAAGGTGCCATCAAAGAGTGTATTGGTTTGTGATGATTGTTGTCTAGATGTTGATGGCTACCCATATGACTATGAAGAATATGAAAGTTGTGATAAACATAAGGATTTCTCAAATGAGTATTCCCCCATGCCCTTTTCTTTCAATTGGATCTTAGCAACTTGTTGTGATAAGGATTCGTGTTGAATTTCCTAATTTTGTAGTGTAAGATTTGATGCATTTTCTTTACTTGAGAGATTGGCGTCATCAATATCCTTATCCTCTGATTGATCCTTTTTCTCAACCCACTTTGACAAGGCATTTAGTTGTTTCCCATCATTTGATGAACCATGAGTTGGAGCTTCCTTATTGTGTGGTACAAAATCATCTTGGGTTGTCTTGAGGGTGTTACAATATTGGGGGTTGTTTGAGTCAGCTACAATAGTGATTTCCTTCCCATTGAAAGGGAACTTCAAACACTAGTGATATGTGGATGGCACTGCTTGCATGTCATGAATCCAAGGCCTTCCCAAGATTATGTTGTAGGTTAACTCTTTGTCTAACACTTGGCATACTATATCTTTGACAACTAGTCCCACTTGAATAGGTAACACTATCAACCCTTGTGAAGATCTTTCCTCATCATCATATGCTTTTATTGTGATTTTCCTTCTATGATCAATAGCATTTTTTGAATAGCCTAGTGCACGGAAAAGTTTCAAAGTATAGATATTCGGGCTAGCTCCTCCATCTATTAGAACACATTTAATGCAGTGTTTGTGGATTAAGACCTCAATGTGGAGGGAAACATTGTATGGACAGTTGATAGATACATCATTGTGTTTAGAAAATGATAAGTAGTGTGGTGTAGTCAAATTTCCCACCATAGTCTAAAATTTGAAAAACTCTAGATTGTTTGCTACCATGGTGGCGACTAGAGCTTGTTCCAAGAATTCCTTGTGAGCAAGTAAAATCTTGAGAAGTTCTAATATGGATATTTGTGTGGGTATATTTTGCAACTAATCAACTATGTTATATTGGGTTGTAGGGATAGCGGTAGTTTATTTGGACGTAGAAGGGATAGCTCCTTTCAATGTTGCCTTGGCTTGTCCTTGTGTGATCACATTGATGGGAGTGTTTTCTTGTTGCTCTTTGATTTTGATAACATTGATTTTATGTGAGGTAGTGTCGATATCATGGTGATGATTTACAATGATGTTTTGCTCATGTTCAATGGTGTTCTCATTTGTTGGGTTATCATTTGCAATAAGATTTGATTTATCATGTGTTTGATCATCAACCACTTCGATTTGTAGAATGGTGGTGTCATAAACATAGTTTATGTTTTTTCCTTTGGTATTTGAAGAAGAATATTCCCCTTTTTCGTTGTTAGGTAGAGAGTTCTTGAACGCTCCATGATCATTGTTGGTTTGGGGTCCTACAAATATCATTTTGTTGTCAATTAAATCTTGTATCAAGTGCTTCAATTGCATGCAATCATTGGTTTTATGTCCTTTGTTGCAATGAAAGTCACATAAATGAGCATCATTCCACCATGGATTCTTAACTTATGGTTCCAAATTTCCTTCCTCTGGTAACGTTATGACTTTAGCTTCAATAAGTTCCTTTAATGTTGATTCTGAAAATTGTCCCAAAGGGTTTAACTTCCTTCAATTTGAGGATGTTTGATATGATGATGTTCTAGATCCAGCATTACCTTGATTGTTGCTTTGGTTGACATTTTGGTTGTTGTTTTGGTTGTTGCTTTGGTTTTTGAGGGAATTATTATTCTGATTAGTTTTGACAGTAGTTGTGATTAAGTTGAATACAGGTTTTGCATTTTGAATTTCAACTACACTGTCGTTGTTTCCAACATTCTTGTTTTGTTGCCAAAACTTGGGTTTGTCACCATTATTGTAATTGTTGGAGGAGTTTGACAAGATTTTTTCGCTGTATATTTTGATGACTCCTCTCTTGACTAAAGCCTCTTCGATTTTAATCCCATTTTCAATCAACTTTTCAAAGGTTGGTGGACTTTGCAATTCCAATCTATAACTCATCTCATCATTGAGGTTGTCAATAAATATTTCTATATTTTCCTTTATAAGTACGTGACGAGAATATCGTGCAAATAACCTTCTCCATTTTTGCAAGAATACAAGGAACAATTCACCCTTTTTTTGTTTCAAGTTACAAATATCTTTCATGGTGATGTCATGTTTGATGTTGTATGAATATTGGGTGATGAACTTGTTGATTGATTCCTCAAAGGTGTTAATTGGTGGGGTGAGTTTGGAGAACCATTCAATACATTTTCCACCTATACTTCTTGGGAATAATCTCATCAAGTATGTTTCTTCATATGAAAATTCAAGACTCATGGTTCTAAATTCCCTCACATGGTCTATTGGATCGATTTTTCCATTATATTTGTCATATTTTGGAAATTCATATTGTTTTGGAAAGGGAATCATGTGGATACTTTGATCAAATAGATATGGAAAAATGTCTTGGATCAAGTATCGTTTTGAGGTTCCTCTTTTCATATCGATAATTTGTTGTTGAAGGTTCTTCATTTGGTGAGTTAGGGCAACCACTTGTTCAATTTCTTTTTTAGGTTGTTTCGGAGGTGCTTTCAATTGATTCACATCAAAGTCTTCAGGTAATTTGACACCTTGTTTAGCTAGCATAAGGAGTTCATTTTCCCCATTTCTTTCAAAAATATTTTCTAATAATTTGTGGAAGTTGGGGTCCTGTTCAGCATGTTGGATATCTTCCTCATTTATGTCTTCCCCTTCAGTGTTGTTGAGTCCATGGAAAGGATTCTCTTCAGCCTCTTCCATGGTGTTTTGTGTTTCACTATTTTGAGTTTCAGTGTTTTGAGTCTCAACGATTGGAGTTTCAATGGTTGGAGTTTCAATGGTTGGAATTTCAATGGTTGGATTTCCAAGGTTTGGCTCTTCAACATCTTGATTTTCAAGTCCTTTTTCCTTGAGTTTTTATTTTTGTAACCTTGTTTAAACAAGCGTACAAGTGTTATAGTTTTGACTAAACTTTGATCTAAGTTTGGAAGAGTACCAAGGATTACAACTAAGTCTAATAGAATAACAAATTCTAATGATACTAAGTTTAATTTGACTATATAGCTTCATTTTATGATGAAAGGATGATAAATTTGGATGATGAAACTAGGCTTAATAATCAAAGGTGTGATAAGTTTGATGGTTTTGGCACTTTGATATGTTAGATCTTGGTTTAGGTTGGAGAATTCCACTTGTAAAGGTCAATTTTAACAAGTTTAGACTCCAAGGTATCTAAGGAATGATTCTGAACTTGAACAAATTCTGAAATTTTGGTTCAAACTATGAAACAAGGGACAAGCTTAACTCTCGGGTTTTACATTTAATGGATGCACTAAAACAGAACCCGAATGTGCTAAAAGATTTGATAGATGTGCTAAAACAAAGGATGGATGTGCCAAAAATTTGCATAGATGTGCTATAAGATTTCCTGGATGCACTAAAACAAAGGGTCAATGCACCAGAATATTGCATAGATGCACTATAAGATTGGGTAAATGCGCTAGAAAAATACACATGCGTTAAAAGATTGACTATATGCATTGGAGCAGAGGACAGATGCACTAGAGTTTTGTATAGATGTGTTATAACAGTAGTTGGATGCACTAGAAAAATACACAAATGTGCTATAAGATCCAGTTGATGCACTAAACTAGAAAATGACGCAGTTTCTTGGAAATTTGTTTGATTTTTAGGATTTTCCAGTTAGAGACTTTGTTGTTTCAATGAATATTTTTCTAAATCAAGGTTTTCACTTTCAACATGTGATGTTTTTGTTTGAAATTGGTTCAAAAACACATTGGTAAAGACACATCAAGCATGTACAACTTAGGCTATGTAGGACTATATTTGTTGAAATCCCACTTAGATTTTACTCCAGTTGCACTTACTTATAGCATATGATTAGATACTTGAACCCACTAGCTCCCCTCCACGACACTCACTTCTACAATGGAGCCAAGCATCAATACACATGAATCTCCCATGGAATATTTTTCATCTCTACTAAAAGCCACAAGAATGTGGGATGGCTTTAGAACGACCATTCTTGCACCAACAAATAGATTAAGGATTTTGGCCTTGCTACAACAAAGGGTTTTAATATAGGAATTCCATTCATGGGGGATCATCCATGCGGCAAGAGACCATTGTTTCCCTTCTTGTCAGAATAATCCTTGTGATACTTGAACTTTCCCCAAGTACCCACATTTATATCCCGGTTGGAAGTCACTTGGCTTTAGCGTGTTACCAGTTGGGTTGTTCCCTTGGGTGATTACTTTTTCCCACAAGGTCAGCCCTCTAAGGATTAAAAAAAGTGAATAGGTCTGACTTTTTGGTCACCCAGTTAAGGGGAGAGCATATGCCTACCATTCATAAAGCATGAAAGACATGGTGTTCTTTATCCTTCCTAATTAATCTAGATGCCTATTTTAAGCAAAAGAAAGCATTTAAACAACTCCAACCCCTACATAAATCATTAATAGTTTGATAAATTTGTCTTTGACCATCATATAAAATTACCTGCAAGAAAAAAACACAAATTAATTCTCATATTTTGCAATTTTAACCCAATGCACTATAACAGTCATCGTATGCACTAAAACATCAATGCGCTATAAGAACTAACCAATGTGCTAAAACAACTATTCCATGTGCTAAAAGAACTATTCAATGCGCTAAAATAGAAACCAAATGCACTAAAACACTCCCTATATGCCCTAAATGATTTGATGTATGCTCTGAAAGAAGTATCAGATACATTGAAACAGACATTGAATACATTAGAAGATCCCTTAGATGCATTGAAACAGAATCCATATGCGCCAAAAGATTTATCGTATGCACTGAAAGAACTTACGATTGCGCTAAAACGTCACGTCTAGCCTATTTACATGAACTTTTCTAGAAAATTGTTAGAAATGGGGATTGGCCCCATGATGAGCACCATTTTGTGTGTGTGTGAAATGTGAGAGAGTTAGTAAATCAACACAAACCTTAATGAAATGAATTATATCAAAGATTTGAAACAAGTGAACTACTCTATTTTGTAGCTAAACAAATCTTTTAAGAACGTCTCATTGTCCTCTATTCCCAATGATTTATTAAACCATTTTTCCCTCATATTTCTTTGTGCACTATGGTTGTTAAAATGAAAACTTAGGAAATGAGATAATATTCAACATGCAAGCCAACTAAGTTCCTACATGAAATTATACAATGGAAAGGATAATGGATTCAATGATGAATGGATGATGATGTTAGATTATACAATGTAAATGCTATGATATGAAACTAAGATGATTCTACATATGCTCAAATGCTAACTATGAATATGCTAATCTAAAATGCAACTATGATGCAAAGTGTGACATAAAATGCAACTACGAAGGAAAGTATTATTCTAAGATTTAACTATGATCAAAAACATGATATGAAATGTAACTATAAGACTCCAAAATTCTCCAATGCTCAAATGATATTCCAATATGATAACTCTACTTCAAATGTGGATGCAAAATACAATGGAAAAGGGTTGTATTTATACGATTTTAAAAGCATCTTGTGAGGTGGCAACGATCAACGGTCCAGATTTGAACAAGAGGGATGAATGGTGGAGATGAAGAGAATCAAGAAGATGTCCCCTTGACCAAAGACAACATGCCAAATGGATGGAGGAATCTCTTAACCAATAGGAAACATTCCAAATGAATGGAAGAATAAAGTGTGGAAAGAAAAGACCATGTGTTTGAAAATTGGTTGAAAAAGTGTTTGAGGAATAAGCCATGTGTTTAAAAATTGGTTGAAGATAATTCTAATTTAAAAATTAGAATTATTTAATTTCATGTGACCTTGGTGAGGTGGCACAAAAAAATTTAGACATGTGCTTGAATTCCTAATCGGGATTAGTGAAAATTAAATAAAATAAACTTATGAAATTTTTTTATTTAATTAAATTAGAAGAATATGATTTTAGATTTGGAGAATTATAAAATATGAACAATATAAATAAATTGAGAATTTATTTATACATAGTTGAATATTAATTAAATAACTAGTATTTAATTAATTAAAGCCATGGCCAATTTTAGGTGTATACAAGAACAGTTTGAGCTACATTATATCAACAAAGTCTCTTAAGAGACCAAAGTGAGAAGGGGCAACAAAATTCGATGAGTGATTACTCAAAAACTGTGGAACTTAGAAATATTTCATCTGAGGCTATGGGATCACATAGGGCCCCTCTATAATAACCTCTCTCAGTTTTTTATAGCACCAATTCGTTTGCCCATGGTGAAATTTTTTCTGATGCCCCAAAAACTATCAGATGTATGCAATGTAAAGTTGCAAGGTAGGCTACTTTTTGTTTTGTTCTTCGTGGGGCCAAATAGTTAGCACCAACACATCTAGGTGGGAGCATTTATGCTAGGAATGGTCACCATGCTTTGTTATTAAAGGATCGTAGTCTTTCCTATTCGAAGGGTCACAACTTTTTTCCTTTGAAAAGTCACAACCAAATTCATATCATCACTATTTGTGAGAACCTTAATTGATTTATTTGCAACTTTTTAGATATGCTTGGGGAAAAGGAAATTCTTTAACTTTTAGTTGGTTTTTTTTCTATCATGCATGTCTCTTAAAGTTTTTTATTGACTATTGTAAGTATGCAATTTTAAATTTTAAAACTTTGCATTCTTCTGATTATTAGGTTTGGTTTTTTTTCTATCATGCATGTCTCTTAAAGTTTTTTATTGAATATCTATGAATTTTGTTGTTGGGAAGGTTGATTCATGGTCTCTTAATCTCCAATAATCCAATTCCCTTATGATATTTAATAATACTTGCATGCCTTCATTTTTTGTTTGTGATATGTAGTTGTTACTTTTCATTTTATTTTGTCAATAGTTTTATGATGTTTTCTTTATATACAAAATACATGAAGCATGAAGCATACAAGCGACTCGTAGCATGAAGCATACACATGGAATGGTAGATGTCTTCCTCAATGATATAAAACATGAAGCATACACATGAATTTCCTCTATGAAGCACAAGAAGCATGAAGCATGAAGAATTACTATATTCATATGATTGATTTAATGTTCAATAATCTTACAAGAGAATAATGTTCAAACTTTATTATATATTTACAATTATAGAAAAGCAGAGTGCATGGAAAACACTTGGATTTTAAATATTTGAAGTAAATCATCTACAAATATCTATTGAAGCAAGGATTTATAATCCAAGTATGAACACCATCAATAAAAAGAGATGTGTATTAACCAAATAGCCATGTAGGCATACATCAATATATGTTGATATAAGTATAAAATATATACAAAATAGCCATATAGGTTTCCAAGAATGCCATATAGGCATACAATGTCAAGTATATGCAATACAAAATATGTCTAAAAATGTCATATAGGCATACAACAAAAGACCCCAATCAAAATTCATTTCCCTCTAGGTGAAGAAAATAGAGGGGCAGTCTTTGTTGGTTGAGGGGATGGAGATGTGTATGACACTCGTCTAATTTAAATTTGAGGGTTTCTCCTCCTATTTAGTTCTTGATCAAAATTCAACTATTACAATAACAAGTAAAGACATTAATATATAGAAATTACATTATAAATAATGATATATTTAAAACAAAATAGTCACTTATTACCACCAAATGATCTCTCTCCTCAAGCAGAATATTTGTGTGCTCAGCCTCTGGAATGCCAAAGTCCTATAGAAACCATCCAAATAGAAATTAAACTACAAATCAATAATCATTTTATTTTTCAATAATAAATAGCTATAAAAATGAATGTAATTTAAAATTTACTAATCTACCTCATACCCCTGTGAGAGCCATCGAGATGTCTATTGGAGAAGATACACCACACTCCATTCCCTGTCAACATTAGGAGGTGTTTTTGCTTCCATCATTTGAAAATAAAACAAAAAATTATACAATCACAAAAAACTAGAGTAGTGATGTGGGTCATGGCTTATAATGTGTAAGATAATCAACAAAATTTTGAGTACTTATTGAATTATATATTTCTTACTATTATGCTTACTATTTTCCATATCCATAGCTTGTTCAAAAGCACTTGTTTTATGCTTTTATCCATAGCAGCAAGGCAATGAACTGTTTGATAAAATTCTTTGGTAGACATGTATAAAAAATGTGGTAGCATAGAGAAGGCAGTGAACTATTTGTAAAAATGCCTCAAAGAAATGCGGTCTCATGGTGATGGAATTCCATGATTTTTTTTTTCATGGCATTCCGTCACCATGAGATCACATTTCTTTGAGGAATTTTTCAAATAGTTCATTTCCTTCTCTATGTTATTATGTTGGGATGGGGTGGATGGTATAGTGTGGTCTTGGTTATGAGATGGAGGGGGATCATGACATGAAGAGGGAGGGGTGTTTTGATCATGAGGGATGGAGGATCATTAGATAGGGTAGAATGTTTACTTTGAGACCACATTTTGAGAGAAATCATACAAAGGAGTGGAAGAGGTACTTTGATTTGGACACAAAAGGATGTCATTAGATGAAGTGGGGGAGAGGGGATTGTGAGAGGGGGATGAGGGGATATCTTGCTCTTGATATGGAAAGATATCATTAGATGAGATGGAAGTGATATGTTGTTCTTGATTGGAAATGTGATCATGAGATGGAAGGGGATTATATGATGGAGGAGAAGGTTTTCCTTGATCTTTATATGGAGGGGAATCTATGTTAGCATGCTTTGTATTAGGAGATGTACATAGCTCATTTTATATGGATGGTGCGACAAGGGAGGAAGGTTTTATAGACTCTTCAACTTGGATAGATGGATTGATAGGGGATTCATTTAAGTTTTAGGGTATTAGGACTTACCTTGATGTGGGGGTGATGAAGGTGGATGCATGATATGGGAAGATTTCACCACTTTGTTTTTTTCATGGGGAAACAATCACCTTTACAAATAGTCCTTGGAGGAAGTTATTATGAGAGACATGGGATGGCTTTGCTTAGTAATAGTGGGGTGATGTGGATTTTAAGGATGTGGGATATGAACAAGTGGAATAATAGGTGTAAGATTCTATGGATTGGTAAATTGAGGATGAGGATAAGGACCTTGAAAAGAATTTGAAGGCGAATTTTGGCTAAAGGCTTGGTTTCCATTGTGAAAGGAAGGGGAAGGATAAGCATGAGGAGATGGATTGGGATTGGATGAATGTAGGGAGGATGGAAGCTTAGCACCAATGCTAAGGATACATTTAAGCATGGAATCCTTATAATTATGGAAGTAGTAGGTGAGGATAAAATTAGTGGTGGTGGATGGGGATGATATGAATGGGACTTGAGGGGATCTTTGGATGGGGGATTGGTGGAAAATTGGAGAATTCTATCTATTGAAAATGGATTCAAGGTGATCCACAATGCTCTCATTTCCATCATTAGGATTCTATTCAGGCTGGTCAAAAAGGCTATCCTTGTCATCATCAATATGGTTGGGGTTGGTTGGAATGGATGAAGGTGGGTTAAAATAGATTAGGTTGGATGGAGGATATATTAGATGGTTAGACACGGTGGAGGATTGATTGGAAGAAAGATTGGTATTAATTTTGGATGAGGATGCAAATTAGGATGATGGATTAGAAATTAACTTGGGGATTAGAACAATAGGATCCAAGGATGAAGATGGAGGATGGGATTAGATTTGGGGATCAAATCCAAGACCTTGAAATGATTTGATTTGATTAAAGAGGATTATCTATTGATTTAAGAGGTATTTTCCATAGCGTGTCAAATTGTGATATTGCTATCAAGATTCAACTTTGTAGTTTTACAAGTCAAACTCATTGACCCATGTTTCATGAGTAGTTGTTCACAAGAGCCCATCTCTCATGATAGTGAGTGGTCCACTTAAAACTCATTTCATCTAGGTGATGCTCACAGAGGGAAGGCCTAGTGCTTCACCTTTGTGAGCATCACCTAGATGCAATGAGTACTAAGTGGACCATTCACTATCATGAGAGATGGGATCTTGTGAAAAACTACTCATGAAACATGGGTCAATGAGTTTGACTCGTAAAACTACACGATTGAATCATGATAGCAATAGCACAACAAGATTATCTATTCTTAAGGTAGCAAGTTGTTTGAAAAAATGCCTCAAAGAAATGTGGTCTCATGGTGATGGAATGGCATTCCACCACCATGAGACCACATTTCTTTGAGGAATTTTTTCAAAAAACTCACTACCTTGTCTATGCACTATTGGTTACTATTATTCTTTTATATATTTTTTGCAAGCATCCATAGTTTGTTGGAAAGCACTTATTTTAGGCTTTTAGCCATAGCAGCAAGGAAGTGAATTATTTGATAAAATGCTTTGGCAGACATGTATGGAAAACGTGGTAGCATAGACAAGATGGTGAGCTGTTTGAAAAATTCCTCAAGGAGACATCACCATGAGACCACATTTCTTTGAGGAATTTTTTCAAACAGCTCATTGCCTTGTCTATGTTATTGCTTACTATTATGCTTTGATCGATTTTTTTCAAGCATCCATAGCATAGAGAAGGCAGCGAACTGTTTGAAAAAATTCCTTAATAAAATGTGGTCTCATGGAATGCCATGACAAGCAAATGCAATTAGCAGCTGCTCCTAGTTATTAGTTATGCAATGAGAAGTAATTGTATCACTACTTATGTTGACTTTCTAAAAAACTATATTGTAATTGAAATTGTCATTTATCAACATATAGTTATTAGTTATGCAATGTGAAGTAATGCTTTGGGTTTGAAAGATGTGTAATGCAATGTAATCAGCGATATCAATATAAACTACACAAATCTATTAAGTACAATTCATTAGTTAAACTCTTTATTCTATTACCTGAGTGAATCTCTGAACTCCACCACCACTGGGAGGCATTGCCATGAAATATCCAAGATTAAATACTATTCAAATTCCAAAATTAGATATTAGAATACCATTAATATAACAATATTATTCACCTGTAATATTTATAATTGTTTACTAGTTACATACCTCGACAATACATTTCATAGCATGATACGGAGGTGGAGGACCACTAAAAATAGAATGAACACTATGACCCTAAAATTTCATTACAATCATTAGACTAAATTAGTTAATTTATTGCATTTCAAATGAAATTTAATAAATTAAATTCAATGAACTTGAGCTAACATTTACCTGAGTATCAAGGTCGAAAGCCTCATTCAAGAGGGAATTTGTCATCACCAACTGGTCAACTGCAGACATAGCCTGTGCACCAACCTCCTGACTATCTATGGGATCATAACCATAGGTGGACTCGCAAGCCTAAAAAATATGGGGTGGAACCCTACCCCTCAAAGTCTCCCTTGGCTCATGTTGTACTGCAAGACTAGCACACTCTATGATACTCTGGGTCAAGGAACTAATAGACTATAGAGTCTTGACCTCAACACTCTCCTTCACAATGGAAGGGATAGCCACATGATCATAAGTTAGTTTGGTGAGTGCTTGTTTCACTGGCCGTTGAGGATCAAGACATGCCCCTAGTCTATCGTGTGTAGACCCACCACCTCTACTTTGGAAGTTTTGTATATCAAAATAGTTGGGGATTTTATTGAGGACAAACTCATAGTAGAGTTTCCTCAAGAAATATTGTAGGACCTAGTTATTGTTGCATGGAGGATGGTCAAAAAACATCCACCATCTCTACCAAAAATGGTCCTTTATCCCTTGGTGGTTGCACCAATGGATAAGAAACCTTTTGCTTGTAGGGTGTAGAGGTTGATTTGTTCTTGGGTTTGTGAAAAGTGAACAAATGTCAAAGTTTGTAATTTTTTCATTTTTGACTTGTGTGTAGGATAGTTTATATGCATAATATTCTTTGTACTCTCATATCTTCTCCACCTAACCACTTAATTTCCCGCTAATTGAATCTACATGTTTTAACATTGCTTCAAGTGATTCTACAAGCATGGATCTAAATGCAAGGTTGAAATTGCAGGATCTTTTAACCTCACGATTAACTCCTCAATTTTTTTTTTTGTTATTTTCAATTTCCCCCATTGAATTTTGTTGAGTTCCAGGAGGATGTTGAGGAATTATTGGACGAGTTTGTTGTTGGATTTGGGGTTGTTCCTCACCAAGTATTTTGGGTTGAGGTGAAGGAGGATTTTGAAGATTGGGAGGTTGATTATCATTTCCTGTAAATTAAATAAATTTACATCGAAAAACCTATTAAATCTACCTACTTAGAAACAAATTCACAAAAAAAAAGAAGCAAAACTTACTCCTAACACTTCCTCACTGTCATGGTGACATTTTGGTGAAGACTTGTAAATAATTTGATGAAGAATTTGGTCTCCAAGAACATGAGTGTTCTTTTGAGGGTTTGAAGGTCATGGGCTTGGAGAAAAACATAGAAATGAGAAATGATAATTATTTCTTTTTTTTATAAATAGTTATAATGCACTCACGTTATAATGCTAGTGTGTTATAGCTTCAGTGTGACCGAGCCTTAGGCTCAATCACACCAATTCATAATGTGAGTGCATTATAACACACTCACATTATGGCCTTCTCAAAAAAATTGAAAAAGTTGGCCACTTTTTAGCCCCCCAACTTTTTGCACCCACCCTAGAGCAAATAAATGCTTATTTGGGAATGTATCATCAATAAAATTTTCTTTTGATTTGGTTGATAGTCTGGATAGAAAATATGCCACTACATTTTCTTTGCCTAGCTTGTTTATAATGGTGATGTCAAATTCCTGAAGCAATATTAACCACCTTACAAGCCTACCACCAACCATTGGTTTGTTCATTAGATACTTGATTGTTGTATGGTCAATGTGTATGAACATAGGATATCCTATAGTATAATTCCTAATTTTTTTACGACATATATCACTACCAATATTTCTTTCTTTGTCGCTATATAATTGAGTTATGCCCCTTGTATATTTTTACTGATATACTAATGCCATACTCCTTTTTTCATTCCCTTTGCCCAAGTACATCTCCTATAGCAAAATCAAAAGAATTTGTATATATGTGGAAAGGTAAGGTCCAATTTGGTCCTCTCAAAAAAAGGTTTTTGGTTAATGTTATCTTGAGTGCTTCAAAAGAGTGTTGGCAAGTGGTTGTCCATTCAAATTCTACATCTTTGGATAGTAACACAAATAGTGGAGCTGCAAGTTTACTAAAGTATTGAATGAATCTCCTATAATACCCAGCATGTTCTAGGAAACTTCTAACATCTTTTTGTCTTTGAGGAACAAATATTGTTGATATCACTTCAATTTGTTGGGGTCCACTTGAATTCCTTCATTTGACATAAAATGTCCCAATATATTCCCTTTTGTCATCATCATGAAAAAAAATTCATGACTCAGGGATAAGTTAGGTTCATGACACCTCTTTAGCACCTTCTCTATATTACCAAGTTCTTCATCATATGTATTCCTATATGTTTTGAAATCATCCATGTAAAATTCCATGGAATCATAGGCAAATCCTGAGAATATACTCGATACTACCCTCTAGAAAGTGGTTGGTGCATTACATAGGCCAAATGGTAGGACATAATAAGTTTATGTGCCCCAAGGGCATATAAATGTTTTCTTTTCTTGGTCTTTTGGGGAAATCTTAATTTGGTTGTAGCCACTAAATCCATCTAGAAAGGATAAGTACTTTTTCATGCTAATGAATCAAGCACTTAATCAATGAAGGGGAGTGGAAAGTGATCCTTCCTAGTTGCAACATTTAATTCTTGGTAGTCTACACATAATCTTCACTTTCCACCACCCTTTGGAAAAATTACTAGAGGTGACACCCATTGACTATCAGAGATATGATATATAAATCCTCCATCAAGTATTTTTTTCAGTTCTATTTTATCTGTCTCTGAGTCCTGTAGGGTTCATTCTCCTTTGTGGTCATCTTATGCATTTAAAACCATCATTGATGTAAATCCTATGCATGCACAATTTTGGGTCTATCCCCTTCATGTCATGAATATAATCCCATGCAAAGGTTGTTGCATGTTCATTAGTGAGGCTTGTTGTAAATTAGTCAATTGACCATTAGCATTCAATGTTTTACCTCACATGATCTCTAAAGTGTTAGATGTTGTTTGTATTGATGAGATGTCAAGTCTTGCTATGTTTGGAATACATTGGTGAGATAAAAAATTGTGAAATATTTGGGAAATTGACTGAGATGAACTGGTAGGGATAATATTTTGTATGGGATCATGTAAACATGTCAAGCAGTCTTGATGTTGTGGGTCCCTACCATATTCATTTTGCATGATGTTTACTATCAAGTCATCTTCATCTTGGTGTTCTAACAGTGGATTGTGTTCAATAGTCATTAAGGCTTGCAAGGAGTATTGATCCTCCTCATTTAGGGTAGGTCAAATGGTTTATTCTAGGTCTACATGTGGCTAGGCTAGTGGATAAATGAATAATTTCTTATTCAAATTTCCATTAGAGATAATTATATTCCTAGACCTGAAACCTATGGAGGCATTTGCTATTTCCAGGAAAGGTCTTCCTAAAATGAGCGGGTAACCTAAAAAATTATCGTTTGGCTGCAACACCAAGAAATTTGTAGGATAATCCCATGAATCCAGTGTTATCACCAAGTCTTCAATTATACCCTTAGGTTTGACTGTGGACCTAATTGCCAATTGTAGAATAGTAGGCTTAGTTCTAAGTTCTATCAATTGTAAAAAAGTCATGGTTTCTTTAGTTATTACATTGATAACTTCTCCCAAGTCAATTAGTGTGTTCTTACATTTGAGAGTGTCATTTATCTTTACATCCACCACAAGACTCTCAAGGTCTGCATAATTGAGAATAGTTATGTTTTCTGACATGATGATTGCAAGTTGTCCTAGGACTTGTAGAGTCCAATGATCTTTCCTCTTCCTACTCGACTTTTTAAGGAAAAGTTCTCTCACTATTTTGGTGTAGATAGGAACCTCCTTAATGGCTTGGATAAGGGGTATTTTGGTACACACATCTTTGAGTTGTCCCAACAAGTCAATTTTAGCTTGTGTTTGATGTCTTTGAATCCATTGGATGGTTTGATGATGGAAGATTCCCTATCACCTCTAACCTTCTTTGTGAAAGACCTTGAATAGTTCCTACATGCCTTGTAAATCTCCTCAAATGGTGCTTGAGAGATATCTCCTACCTTGATGAGGTTAAGTGCATCCATGCAATCCTCACCTTAAGAATATCATCTTTGAATACTCATCAGAGAGTTTGTTCTGATGATATTTCTTAAGGAAAAACTAAAACCTTTCCATGTAGTCTTCTAGGGATTCATCCTCCTTTTGTGACATCCTGAAGATATCATCTCTTTCTATCTATTCCTCTATAGTAGTTCTTGTACTTCTCTAAGAACTTTGTCTTCATGGTATTCCAATTTGGAACATCATCTCTTCCCAAACCTTTAAACCATCTCAGAGAAGCATCTTTCATGGTTGCTGGAAATAGTTTGAGCCTATGTGAATCTATAGTATAATAATAACTTAAGTACAACACATCAAACTCAAAAAGGAATGTATTTTGATCCTCTGTGACCAACCCATAGAAGACAAGTAATGTTGAAAGATGTAAGTTCTCCAGTGTAGTTGTTCTCTCTTGGTTGGAAATGTGGAACTCAAAGGTTACATGATTTAGTGGGTCTTCCACTCTAGCATCACCCATGGTGATGATATGTGTATGGGAATTCTCCTATGTATTTGACATGGTTATTGGTGTTAGGGGTTATTCTTCTTCATGAATACCCTCACCTTGTTCACTATGATCACTATTATCCTCTAAAGCTTCATGTGTTGAGGGGAGAAATCTTCCTAGAGTGTTCCACTGCCTCCACATACAATAGTTGTGACTCTTTGGATCAACAAATCCTACTCATTATTAGTAAAGTGTTTTTGTATTGATAAATAAATCCTAATTACCCTAATGCTAAAGACAAAATTCTAACTATAAAATCTTGAAATAACACAAGAGAATCATGAATGTAGCACCATCCTTAGCAATGGCACCAAAAATGTAAGGCCTCACTAATGTCCAGTAAACTTGGTGTTAGACACACAATTCAAAGGAAGGGTTCCTAACTAAACAATCCACTAAACCCTTGCAAAGACTCCATTAAATTATCAACCAGGGCTTCATAAGCTTTGATGATGTTGGCATTATATGTGCATTCACAGAATCTACATGCCCTATATCATCAAGTATAGGTGGTTTGCACATGTGTAGGAAAATAGTAAAGGCTGGAAAAGGAAAATAAAGCATAAACTATAAAATGGGGGAAATAACTTAATCTGCTATTAATGTTGCAGGTACCTTCAACTTAACATTGCAATTGTTTAACTATTAAACCTAAACTTTGCAATTTCACTAGCACTTCTTATTCTTACTCCTAACTACTTGACTCGCTTCGAAGGATGACTCAATGATGCATCACAAAACTTAAACCATGAGACTTAGTATCATTCATGTACATGTAATGAAGAATCTATTGAAATGGATGCAATAATGTAAACATCTAAATTAATAACTAAAATGAAGGTGGGTGAATAGTACCTTGAGTGGCCCTTTCTCAATTTGTTGTACCCACAAGAGAAACCAAATATGTACCACTTGATTCAACTTATAGTAAACAAGAACATATTTATTGCATATAACTAAACTCTGCAATCTAAAAGGAATCTTCACATATTTCTCATTCGTGAATGTATAACAAAAAACTAACAAAGATATTGTCTATGAAACAAAACTATAACTATGAAAATATATCTTCCAACTAGATCTGCTCCTCAACCACCAATCTAACTATATAGGTTTAGTAGGAGGTTTATTTGCATAAGGAGTAAAAATAGAAATTAAGTGAGGATGTTCACTCTCCTTCAAAATAGAGAGAGATAAAGTCTTTGCAGCTGAAACTATAACTAAAAAATATAGAAGACAAATAGGTTTGCAACTTTTCTTTAACGACATTGACAGAGACATGCTCTATGCAAATAGTCACGTCAATTTCCTGATTACTACAAACTTCTTTCCTCCATCATCTTATTGATTTCTCTGATGACTCACAATTGATCACCCGATGGTCACTTCCATCATTTTTGCAACTATCATGTTTCCAACATTCTTGGATTCTCCCTTGCAATCGACCTGGAATCCTTTGGCTATGGGTTGAGTTCTCCAATTGTTGCGAATTGCAATTCTTCTGGATACAAGGAGTTAGTTTCATAAAGCATGCATACCATTAGCAATCATGAATTAAACATAGATTCACACTGAATTTCATACACATTCACACATTCATCCATGCAAACATCATCATATCATAATTATATTTCCACTTATCAAAGTCTGGTTTGGATGGCATAAAAGATATAAAAGGTATATATGTTCAAGAATGTATATGAAATAAGCAACTTAAAGTGTTTGAAAGATATGAACTAAACAAGAGAAAACTAGCTATTAATCAATCTCATCATTGAGCTCAAGTGGTGCTATGATAGCATAACACCTAGTGGTACACTAGTGCTTTCAAAAAAATAATTATAGTAAAAATATTTTTTAAATATTTAATTATAATTAAAGTATTTTTAAATAGTTTTCATAAAAAATAGTTTTAGTAATTTTGGGGCCAAAAACAAAATAAATGATTTAATAGTAGGGCTTGTTTTTTTAAAAAATAAGACAATTATTAAAGGAGCACTTGGCTTCTCATTCAAGATCATGATTCAAGATATCCTTTTGCATCCAATTTTCAAATTTGAGCAATTTGTCCAATCTAGGGTATCCAAGGATTAAATCCCTCTTGGATTCCACATTTGGGATCAAGGATGAAAACATTTTCTTCCAATCTTGGGTGATTCCAACAAGGGATCATAATTATGTTGATTTGTGGAGGACTCAAAGATATTTGTAATTTGCTACAATGTCCTTGAAAGAAAATATCATTATTTTTTTGCCTTATCATATTTGAGGATTTCTACATTAGTTTTCAAGATTTTGGAGTCATAGTGCATCAAAAGTGTTATATTTGCATTGTTAATGATAATTCCACTTCATACCTTAGGAACCATACTTGGAGGACATAATTTATAGGGGTTGAAGTTTATTTAAGTTATTGATTCTATTATTTGAGAGACAACTCAAAATTGACTTACAAAAACTAAGAATTTGAATATACACTCACAAACTCAAAGGGCAATTGGTATTAACATAAGGGGAAAATCATCAAAGGGGATAGTGACCTATAATACTCAATCATTTTTAGGCCATCTTTGGCAGTGACCTACATTGGGAATCACTTCCAGTCACAAGAAATAAACAATTTACAATAGGATAGTGATTGAAGGTTGGCACAAAACATTAAATTCTCAATTCTATCTACGCACACTCACCTACAACTTTTAGCCAACATTTTGGGCCAACCAATTTAGTTAGTACATTTGTTATTCATGTCCCATTAGTTGTCATTAAATAGATCTAATTATTATTTATGCATATTGTATGATTTTTTTTTGGCATACTTAGAAATATTATTTCAATGTTACCAAATCAATATTATACTTGTAGTTTGATTTACATATCAAATATAGGGGCTTGTATTGCTACCATACATTTTTGGACCCTTGTTTATCAAGCCTATTAATTAGATCTAAATTCTTTCTACCATGAGGGTTTCATATTATGGTGATTTTGTAGTTGGGGCTTTGAATTAAATGTTTTTAGTTATTACAAGTACTTTTTTCCTTCCTCAATTTATTGTTGTTTTTTTTTTATTGTTTATAAGAAAATGACAAAAACTTAATAAATTTTATCTATAATTTAGGTCATTATAGTGAAGACCGATGGCAAGTAGTGCACAAGGGTAGAATTATAGTTGTGACTACTTGGGTGGAAAAGGACATGAAGAGGTTGTAGCTTTTTCCCAAGGCTATGAATAGCATGTGTGGATGCTCTATCCACAATGAGTTGCAAGCTACTTGAATTGGTTGTATTGCACCCAAAAAAAGGCTAGTCTTTTTGTAAAGGAGGCTACATGCATTTAAAAAAAGTTAAAATTTCTATCGTATGATTGCGCTAGGAAGGCCTTATAGTCCTCTTGGCAAAAAAATTGCCCCAAATTCACCTTGCGCCAAAATGTAGAAGTTTTATATAAATATAAGGATCCTTGGGCCTTCTTGATGTACTAGCAAAGTCCATTTGACTTCAAAATGCTTTAAAGAAAATTTGTTTACTTGATGTAATGATCAAGCCTCCATTTACAGATTGTGTTTCTAATATTTGATTTAGGTAAAATGAAAATCAATCTTGACTTTCTCAAGCTTTCTAAGTGTATAAAATGATTGGAAATGTTGCTATGATTATTGAAAAAATGCTACATATAGATTTTAGAAAACATAAATATAAATCTTAAAGATTAAAAAAATATATATCAAAATTTTTAGGAAACTTGAATGCAAAGTGATTAGCCCCCTTCCCCAAAAAGTCTTTCAAAAATAGAAATTGAAAGCTCTATCCCTACACTATATGCTCTAATACCATGTTAAAATATGTAAAAGAAAATTATAAAACTACAAATATAGATGATCAAACATCAAAATAATATTATAGAGTTAAAATCTAATGAGAAAAATAAATACTTTGAAAGAGAAAATAACATTAAGAAGGCTCAAAAATATGAGTGCACGAACTAAAAATAAAAGATAGGGGAGTGAGTATATATAGACTATGTCAAAAGGAGAAGTTGGTAAATACAATCAATAAGGGGAATAGACCAAAATTATCCAAAAAGTAGGAAAGTGTAACCCACATAGAAGATGTTAACACCTTACTCCACTCATATTAATGCTCACTTTATTAACCTAAACAAACTTAAAAAATGTTAAAACCTTACAATAACAAAATAACATAAGATGACGTTCTTAAATGCACAATCCTAGACACAAAATTTGAAACTTTTGATATCCAATAAATAATCATATTCCAATATTTTTTATATCGTAAACGAATGATTTTAAATTTAAAGTTGAAGACTATTGCAATCTTATCTAGAGAAGAAGATCAAAGGTACGTTCCATTTCATAAAGGGCAATTGCCTATAAAATAGGGAATGATTTTAAAGAGATTTTATATATATCAAAATATTAAATTCAAATCTAAGATTAGAAAATATGCCAAGTAACTAAACAAAATGCTAAAATCATATACTAAACGAACTTCTCTAAAATCTGTAGAGAACTAAAGGAATGCTACGCCACACGTTTCCACTTTTTATTGATAGCAATCCAAAATCTCTATTTTGTGGATTTAATGTTTCCACCTTTGAACTTCAGTACCCCTTAATTTACACTGAAATTTTGAAAAGATTACTCAATACCAACGACCTTCTGCTCCGAATCCAACACAAATTTGCAGTATTCAGCTTCTCTGATGGCCTCTGTGTTGGGCTTAAAATGTAGCAGCATGTGTTTAGCTCCTATACAGTCGGCTGTAGTTGTTGACTCATCTTGTGGTTGTCTGCACTCCAAGAGTTCGCAAAGAAAGACTGAATTGAAGACAAGTTTTGGTGGCTTTTTCATTCTGAGTGCTTCTATCAAGAAGCACGGAAACCATGATCTTCATAAGTCAATATGGACTCTGAAAGCAGCATCCGGGGAAGGTGGTATGGTTAAAACAGAACAATTAGATGAGCCCATTTCTCTGGGTACAATGAAGCTTCCTCCCAATGTGAATTTGAAAAAGATGGAGACACTGCTCTTCCAGGCAAGTAACTGTGGGGTTTAATCTGTGGTAATCAATTATAGGAGACTATCTCTAGATTAGCCCCTCTTTCCAAGACGTTTAGTGCCTTCTCTGTGATGGATCCTGTCTTGCAAAATAATGCTTCTATAACACGACTTAGTGTAAGTGTTCATTGTCTCGTAAATTTGATATCTACCGACCTTCTACCCTGTCTGCTCCTATTCATGTATTTTATTTTTCTATTCCATGTTGATTTTTGTCCGATGTGTATATTTTTGGTGTACAGCACAAACCCATTTGAATTTTGCATACAATTGTTATATGATTAGTTCCAGATAATCATTATTTTAAGCACTGTCCTGCTATTGAGAGGGATTGTTTCTGAATCAGCAAGCTGATTAATGTCAACTTGCCCACTTTAACTAAAGGCTTCGTTGTCTTTCTGAAAGTCAAGTCATTCTTAATCTCATGTGCCTTTGAGCCCAAACAAGGTCATCGTGTATGCCTGCAAAGGTTGTAGGCTGAATGAACAGAACTAGAAGTCGTCTGATTTTTCCCTTTCGTCTGATGCCAGGATTTGTGTAATTGCCTTCGCCAAATTGTGTTGAGTAATCTCTTTGCCGATGTCGAATTGGGCAGGGAAAACCCTCTTCCCATGAATGCAGAGGTGAGAAAATTGGGCTCTTACCATTCACATGATCGGGTGATTCCTTCTGTAATCAGACCTAATCCCAAGGCTATTATAATCAGCTTTCAAAGGAAGCTGGTGTGTGCCCATTACTGAGGAACTTCTGCGGAGCTTTGAACTTGAGCTTGATAGTTCTGAGCTAGCATTTGTGCCACGGCCACGGCCTCAACACAGAGAGGTTCAAATCAAAAGAAATCGAGTAATGTGTCATGTATGTAACCAATTGAGTTAGTTGTAACCAATTGAGTTAGTTACTGTCCAAAAGATTTACATTTATTGTACGTGCAGAGAATCAGTGTTTTATAAATGCTCAAAGCGACATCAAATTTTTTTTAGGTAATTCAAATGAGGGGTAGGGTCCTTCTCCCTCTCCCTTTATATTATTTTCAGAAATATTGCAGAACTGATATGCATAACTGTAAGCCAGAACTGACCAAAATACATCTTATAGAGTTTACATAGACTGCGGTGACTAGCCACTGGACCAAGCCAACCTAGCCAAAACGTTGAAGACTGCAATCAAATTTACCGGCCTTTAGGGCTGCTACTACACATTGGCTGTATTGCTTTTAGTTTTATCCTATAATTATATGGACCTATTACAGACAAACCTGACTGAACTGGAGAGACGAAACATGACATGAGGACTGTTATAACCTGATGCAGCCCTACCCTAACCCTGCAATATAAACCTCAGAAACCGATTCTCTGACCACTTAATGCAGTCTCCTCTTAACCTGCAAAATAATCACCAAGGGCACATACACTCTGTCCTGCATAAAACAGCTCTATAAAGTCCCCTGTTTGGTGCATTTCATGTATAAAGGCACAAGCAAATATCAAGAATTACAGGACCTAGCTGTGAAAAGGCATACTCATTTTATACACCAAAAGAAAACATATTAACATCCCATTTGTTAAGAACAAAACAACTCAGAAAATTTGGTTACACGGAACATAATTTATGAACTGTCAACAATACAAATGCTCTGCTTGGTAGAGATGTAATTTCTCTGAATAAACATCGCATACATGCTGGTACAGAAAGAAACTAAAACAGGTCCAAGAACTGCCATAAAATCATTGCGTACATCTCTCCCTGCTTTAGCGAACTGAGCCAAATTTATAAAGTTCTTCGTTTCTTCAAACCTCTGCCTTGTCTTCAGAGCCAAGAAGGTCAACAAAAAATAAATATCCGTCTCCCTTTTTCCTCATGGTCCTCCCCTGCCTCTCATTCCTATCTGTGCTTCTCCTTAATAGAAGACATCGACCCACAAAAGAAAACTGGCTGCCTATCCTTTGTAACTGCCCGGAACTAAAAAATGGCTTCCTCTAACTGCACGCAGCCATGAAGAATCTGTATGTAAACAACCACTAATTCAACTCTCTAAATCTAAAAATAGTTAATAAAGTACAGTTGTTCCCCATATTTGTCCACAAAAGAGAGAAGTTGAACAAACTGTTAAAATTAGTAATTTAAAAATCCTAAAAAGACTCAATCAGAAATAACAAATCAGCAGTGAGTGGAATATGCCTTTTAATGAAGATGCTCCGCATCGTTACCCCTATCTCTTTAGAATTTGAATCGCTTGGTTGAAATCTAATTTAATTGACTACAGGTTTCAAGAAGCCATTGACAACATTGACATAATGGTACCGTGAATTCCTCTTATTCCCAATTGCATCGGAATGAGCAAGGATGTGATCCAATGCATAGAACTGAAACACATGTAGGCTGCAGAAACCTTCACCTCCATCAAGTCTGTCATATTCTTTTATCATATTCCCAAGATCTTCATTTGGCAACTGTTGTTTGAGTGTGAGTCAGCCCCACACACATCTATCAAATTCTGTATAAGTCGTGTGATTCTAAGCTACTAAAAGGAAATGCAGCTGCTTTGAGTGTGGTGGAGTTTAATCCCCATTCCCCTAGCCTTGCGAATCAACAATGGGCAGGAAATCTACAGCGCATGGAAGTGCAACACTCTATTGCTCCAAAGTTGGAACAAACACAATATGGAGTGAACGTTAATAGGACTGCAAAACTATGTTACACGCATTGTAGACTAGAGTATGTTACCATAGCAATTTATTGCACCTTATTTTCATCAAAAACAAGGTGTAACAGATGGATTGGTTCAACACAAGATTGTGGAACAAGATGATGGTAGCAAACTTTTTATCTTCTCGGAAAAATTCCATGAAACTTAAGAACTCAACTACTTTTATATATATATATATATATATATATATATATATTCTTTTAGGTGATGTAGGATCACTTTTACTCTAGGATGCTACTACATCAAACATCCAAGTAAGAGATTGGGTTAGATGGTATAACCATCCTTTTGTCTTGAAGGATCAAGCCATAAGTATAACATTCCACCCACCTAATTAGATATCTCTGCAAATCATCACAGTTTTTCCTCTTTCACTTCTACTCTCTTGTTGGATCATAGATCATCCTCTTCTGCCAATTGGTTCTCTTTCTCTTTCCAAACTCCTTGAAGGCTTAGTGACCCTCCTCCACTGAAAATCATCATGGTTCTTTGCATCACTCGTATAACCTTTTGATGCATTTGCACACAAACCATTAAAAACAAAAGCTTCCATATGAGTTCCCTCATTCTCTACATTATAGTATTTAAACATGCTTTCCAATTCATCTTTTATGAGCAGATATTCATTTCCCTGCTCTATATTATGTCATTCACAAGACAAGTCATTTTTTGCATTGACCTCCTTTGCTACACAACAAATGTATGTGCTTCTTCTTCTTCCTTCAGTCACTCTCGTTCTTTCTCCAAGAAAGTGATGATCTTCTACTCTCTTTTCATCAAAAATGGGATTCTCTAGATGTTACTCTAGCCGCTTCTAGCTGGTTGTGTTCTCTAAAACCAATAGGACTTCATCACAAACGAGGATCTCAAAGATCTCCATCTTTGTTGCAGCTTCTTCTCTAATGTTGACTGTTTCCGTTTCTACAATATCTTGGGCCACCTTATGTGACAAGCTACATTCCTCTTCATTATAGTTCTCCAACTCTTCTCCTCTTGCATTGATATCTTCAATACCTTCCCCTTCTTTGGGGTAACACAACTCAATAGCTTCATCACACTCATCCTCTTTATTTTCATCCCATTCATCTGTATCTGCTCTTTGAAACTCTTGGAAGATCATATTTAAGGATCTTCTATCTACTAATAATTTTGCAACACTTAAGGGATTTAATCTTCCCTAGTTTTAATAGTTCTATATCTTGTCTAATCCTTGACTTTATGACTTTTCTCTCTAAATATAACTCTTGCTCACAAAGTGAGTATTTATTCTCACCATTCTTTTTCATCTTCTCACAACTCTTCAAAGCCTTTGTTGTACATTTCCTTTTCTTTTCCTTCTTATCATTCCATGCCTCATACACCTCCAACATCCACCATAACTCCTCCAATTCATACTCTTAAGTTTTGCAGCTCCTTTTGTTGGTCTTTTGTTTGCTTCTATCTCTGTCTTCTTTTTTCTTCTAGCTTAATTGCCTTCTTTTCGGTATCATAATATAATTCCATATTTGCATGCACAACCATAACCACAGCTGCCATTAAACTACCAAAACTCTTCTCACAAAGTCTCTATTCCCAGCATCTTAAGATGCTCTAATACCAAATTGTGGCAGTCCTACCTGGGTCGTGCAAGATGAATTTTAGAAACCAATTCTCTGACCACTTTATGTAGTCTTCTCTTAACCTGCAAGATAATCAAGGGCACACACTCTATCCCGCATAAAACACCTCTATAAAGTCCCCTGTTTGGTGCATTTCATGTATAAGTCACAAGCAAATATCAAGAATTACAGGAGCTAGCTGTGAAAAGACATACTCAGTTTATACACTCAAAGAAAACATATTAATATCCCATTCATTCAGAACAAAACAAGTTAGAAAATTTGGTCACACAGTACACAATTTATGAACTACCAATACACATCCACTGCTCAACACTCAACAGAGATGTAATTTCTCTGAGCAAAACATCACATACAGTCTGGCGCAGAAAGAAACTAAAATAGGTCCAAGAATTGCCAAAAAATCCTTACATACATCACTCCTTGCTTAAGCAAACTAAGCCAAACTTATAAAGTTCTTTGTTTCTTCAAACCTCTGCCTTGTCTTTAGAGCAAAAAAGGTCAACAAAAAATATATATCCATCTCGTTTTTCCTCATGGTCCTCCCCTTCCTCCCGTTTCTTGTTGTGCTTCTGTTTAATAGACATCAGTCCACAAAAGAAAATCGGCTGCCTATCATTTGTAACCACCCCAAACTAAAAAATGGCACGCACTTAATGCCTTCTAACACATCGCCACCTTGGAAGAAGAACACCTTCTACAGTCTTGTCTCCTTGATATGCCCCAGAAAGGTCATTTGAATGCAGTGATTAACCGAGGGAGAAACCCAAGCTTATAATAACAAAACACGAGTGTTCTGGAATGATCCATGTGTGTGAGGGGTACGAATCCAGCCAAGATTATTAACTCATATGTGAGTTTGGTCGATGTCTTGCAGCAGGTCATGATTAAATTCAACATCAAAGTACTAATGGTATTTATCTCATATCTCCTAGAGCTTGGGCCAACAATTAATGTCCTCACTAATAATTAGATCCTCTTTTCCATCGATGCCCATGTTAGATCAATAGTATAGTTGGCAAAGCTGTCTAAAATATCCCAAACTTCTGTCAAAATGCTATTAAGCCTCCAATTCATTGAATGCCTTCTGCACATACAAAAGATGATAACCATCAAGTCTCTTTTGATATTAATCTTTTGACTGTTATTGTTATATGATCTGACCAAAAGGAGACCAAGGAGAAGAACTTTTGTCTCTGCTTTGTAGCTTGTTCCAGGTTGGAGTTTCTCGGAAGCTGCCTTTATCATTCCTATGTCGGAGTCCCCGATAACACAACCTACACTTGAATGTCCTGGATTGCCTCTTGCGGCACCATCAAAGTTTAGTTTGAAATTCCCTTTTGGGGTGAATTCCCTTTCCAGGGTGGAGTCCATTTAACTTGTGCTCTATTGATGAGGGAAGGGGGAGCAGTAGGAGGCTGGTGGTTTGACTTAGAGATCCCATTAACAAGAAAAGTGACATCAAATTTTACTGAAGTGATTTGTGAGGCAAAAAAATACACACATTCTGGTTGCATCACTGTCATTTCATTCTAGACTTCTAAGTGTCTGCTGGAAAGTAGGTCCTTTTTAAAAATTCTTCAATAAAACAGATTTATGGCCAATGGACAAAATTTGCAATAATTATCATAGTTGAATGCCTGCTGATTAGATAACGCTTTTAAAATGGGAAGCTAGACAAGGAGGAAAAATATTGTTGAATGATCAAATGTTTTGTTGCTAATCTAAGAGCCATTTAAAGAAGGATTATGAAAACAAAAATCTTGCCTTAATTTCTGATATAATGATAATACATAAAATTTAGTACAAGAGGTCTTTAGTACTAAACTATGGAAGCCAGAATCAGACTCAGCTTGGACATGGAAAGGCAAAGACAAGTCAAGTTCAAGCTTGATAAAATAATCTAAGTTTTGGCACTACAAAAACTGCATAAAATATTTGAAATTTCACCAAAAGATGATTTTTTCCATTTCAACTGTCAAGTTTCATTAGAAGATGGAGATAAATTTTCTTAGAAAATGCTTGAAAAGTGCATCCTGCGGTTGAAATCATGAATAGAAATGGACTGCTACAAGTTTACAACAATGACATTCTCCTATGATCAGATATCTGAAATTTAATTCATCCACTTGAATCTAAGTTCGGTGCAATTAGCATTGTCTTCTATTCAATAGAGCTACCTGCTACAGCAATCAAACTCTTTCTTTGCAGTTTTTAAATATGACGGTTTACTTGCTCTTTTAAATTTTCAACCTTTATATAGGCCACAGAAGGCACTACATTTGCATTAGCAAATCAGTAGGGAATTTCTCTAGGTATTTTCACAAAATAGGGATTTTTACATAGACTTGGGATGGACTTTTACAAACAAGGAGGTATCTTGCACAAATTAGGAAGAGCCCTGCAGAGGCTCTGACAGTGTCTAACTCAGATCCTTTGCCCCAGGGTTGCAAAACTCATCTTGGAATTGAGGGTAAGAGTGGATTCTGGTAAATATGAAGTCAGCATTAGATGGTTATGATAGTAATCAAGAAAATTTCCTACAAAGAGTTTTTTAAATTATAGTCATTGACTCATTTCTACTCCATAGTCAATTCGACCCTGCCAATTTCTGTGGTAAATTTGAAGTAATTTATTATTCCCATTCAAATAACCAAAGAAGGTTAGTGAGTGCAAGCATGTTTATTTCACTCAAGCTGTAAATCACATTTTTCTTTATGTGATCACTACAAGATGTAAGATCTGAGTATTTAAGTAGAGATTTGCAGGGAGAGAGTTCTGTGGTACAGTTTGTCAGATTTTTTGAGTATCTAAATTCTCTTAGTATTTTCTACCTTGAGTTAATATGTGAGGAAAAATATGCAGAGTCAACCCAACTATTCAGAGGGAAATTATCAAGGAAAGAATCCACAAAATGGTAAGCTTTATAAAGAAATAAGAGTGTTGATTGATTTCCTGGATTTGTTGTGGTGGTTGCAGTGGGGAAACAGTCTTACTCAAGGTGCGAATTTGCCACTACCTGCCCCACTTAAGGTTACTGTTTAACTCATCAATTTTGTCGCATGGTATTTCTCATTTGATTCATTTGCATATGAATAATTTAAGTAGTGAACTTCAACTTACATAATTCTTCATATTTAAATTGTATTAGCTTCTTGAATATTAGTTTGAAACCCATATACATTTGTAGCCTCTAGGTCTTTTTCATTACAAAATCAACACCCACAGATTGGCCTTAGAAGAAAGAATCTTGTTTTCCTAACATTTTTCACAACACAACAAATAATTTATTGAATATATCAGAGTTTGAGAAGCATGGGTTTTCTACTCACAATTTTTCTATGTAACTTCCAAACCCTACTTTCTCATATGGCTTCATCAGATCAGACATGCTTGACCTATTCTATAGGAAGTACACCTTTTACAATAATGATAAACGTATAATAGACACTAAGAAAAACTTTAAAACAAACAGTTGAGTATGAGCTATAACTGATATTCAACTGTAAAACAAAATCAAGTTAGAAAAACCAAGAAAGCTTTTACTTGCATTTGGATGAATACTTGTCTGGTACAGTGACATGAATTAGTAGTATATTATACAGGTTGAGAAGGTGAAAGGAGGAGTCCGACTTGGGTTTATCCGAGTAAATGAAGGAAAGATAGAAGATCTTGTGCATATCGACTGTCTGGTTTTCCCTGCAACAGAAGGTTCCAGTGCCATGTTTCGTGCTCTACGAGATGGTAAGTTGAAAAATGAAACACCACCTGGTGAATCAGCTATCATGCAGAGGCTATTGCCAGCTCTAAAGAAGTCAATTGATCTGGCAAGTTCTTGAGAGAGCAGTGGTATGCATGGTGCTGATAATCATCTTCGTAGTTTGTACCTAACAGGGGTGAATTTTTGTTTTCCTTAACTGTTGCTGTAGGGTCTTAATTTGATCTAACTCATGGCAAGACACCACCATTCTGTCCATGAATAGCACATCTGCAAGCACAGATAAAATATTTGAGCAACCTGATCCTCTATATGGTAATATTAATATTGACCGCATGATCTTGAATGGACTGTTAGATGAACTAGTAAAATCACCTAAAGGTGCTATCAAATGGCCAATAGGTACATATTTTTTAAGAGTTTTTCAATGTAATACCTAGTCAACATTCCTCAAAATATATTTAATGTCTCTTGATGTATAGTAGATATTGTTAATCTCTCTTGATGTATCGTAAATATTGTTAATCTATAACACTGATATTTCTAATTTTTTTGGTATTATACCTAGGTTAGGCGCCTAGGAGCCACAAAACAAGTGTTCAAAGCTCAGCTAATGGTAACCTTGGGTTTCATCAAATCCATCAAAGTACCAAAGTATTTCAATACATTCTTATATTAATCCACCTTGATTACAAAACGAAACTCAAGGTACTTGTCATCAAAATTGTCACCTTCCATTAAACTATCAAGAAAAACCAAAAGAAAAAGATATACCTTAATGATATAACCATCCCATTACTTGTGAACCATTGTTTGAAAGATACATACATCCATGAAATACCAAATAAACTGACTTTTAACCATAGGCAAGGAGAATGATTGGCATTACTAAATGATAAACTAATTGCTAAACTAGAGGAGCAATCACTGAAAAACTAGATTTCATGATAAACTAAGTATCATGGTGGAGTCAGGGGGGAAATTACATAGGCCCCCCCGCTACTCCTTAGGGCACTTACATTTTTTGCAACCATCATCACCACCTAGGTAGGAATCAACTACATGCACCTCCTTAGACATCTCATCATAACAAGAAGTTGGTTCATTGAAGCTCTAGCCTTAGGAGATAGATTCACCTTCTACCCCTTTGCCAATTTCATCACCTTCTAATGTAGGTGACACATTGTTGCTTAACCTACGAGAATTCCTAAGATGGCAATTAAAAGAAGCTTTTCCTAGTTCTTAATGCCACAAATGTCATCATGAAGGAGATACATTCTAGCAGTAGAAAACAACATTGATTCACAACTTAAGGCATGTGCAACATCAAATACATTATTCCTACTCACTAAGCATTTAGGGTCGAAGAGTGTCCTCGCCATTGTAGCCCTTAGCCAAACACCAAGAGAAACATCCACCTTCTTGGCCAATTCTCAAATTCCCATGACTCACAACCTCAAGTCTAGGTTCCCAATTTCCTTCTCTAAGAATGTAGAGAATTTTTCTAGCATATTTGCTCCATACTCAATCTTTTCATTTACACTTCTCCTCCCTAGACCCACCATACTCATTTGCTACTTTCCTTTCTCCCTTCCCAAGCTTCATAGAAGCATCTATTCTTATAGAAAACTCATTGAAGACAAAGCTCACATACTAGAAATTGGCCCCACTCACACTACCCAAGGAAATGTAAAATCCAAAACCTTCAAACCTCTAAGACACCACAAGATAAAAATATCTTCATATTGTGTAAATTCATGATATTGATTTCCTCCATCCAGAACCATCAAAACCCTATATTTTCAATTAATACATTGAAAGGATTGCATCCTATCACAAACATGTTATCGTTGCCACCTTTGAACATGTAACTTCTCATTTTGTTGAAAAAATCACCCCTTATTAGGCCAACACTTATACTTCTATATAATTTATTCAATATCATTCCACTATATCATTAATTAATGACACTTTTCAAAATGGACACTCAATCTCATATGAATGGATTAGTCTATTATAATGTATGCACTCAAAAGATTAATCGTGAAGAATTAATTTTATTGGATAAAAATATATAGAAGGGGATGTTTTATTGTTTCATTCGCATCATTTGAGCATATGCTCATGTTCAAAATCAATGGCTATTGAGTAAAGTGTTCCAAACTAATCAAGAATTTTTCCATTTAATGATTTAAATACACTTCACAAACCCAAACTTATACTACAGTTTCAATGTATAATTTGGTAACATGTATCTAAACCATTTAGCAATCAACTAATGCCCAAATAAATCAAAGTCAACCAAGCTATACTATTTAAGAATCATTTTTTATTTCTTCCACAAACAACAATTTGAAAATATTTCTTTAAAGGCAAGCCCTACTTTCCCAAAAATTAGGGCTAGATAATTAAGAATAGAAATTGTAATTTAATTAGGGATTTAGAGAAAAGAGGAAATACAATAGTGGATTATACCAAAAGGCAACATTTGACAAAAGGATTGCAATTTTATTGGGGGTTAAGAGAAAGGAGGAAATAAAATAGTGGATGATACCAAAGGGTAACACTTGATGGGAGGTTTACATAGGTAATTAAAACTAGAATTTTCAAACATTGACTAGCATCTACAATGGGTATTTTCAAGTATACACAAGCTACTTTAGGTTAGGTCTAAAAAAATAACATTTAAATGTCTATGTTTCATGTTACAACAAAAATAAAATTCAATATCTAAAATAGCTGATAAAAGAGACATTTCTAGCTATCATAATATGGAATACAAGGACACGTGAAATTAATGGGGAATACAACAAGTATATGTGAAAAAAAATAAGTGATTTAATTTTGTTCTTTGCACATGAGTTTACATCATACATAATTTATGATGATTTAATGACTTCGCAAGGAGAAAGATAGCTTTGTTTCATCTCATCTCTCTATGGGGTTTGGATACATGTTGACAACATTAACATACCATCAACATAAAGTGATCTCACATCACTTGTAAAATGATGGATTATAATTGATTCCAAAGAGGAAGCTTACTAAGACAAAATAATTCAATTATGAGCAATGTGGGTGGATATTAGGTACTATTCTATGCAAGTAGGTTCAAATTCCACTCCCAAGACTTTAAGTATTTCACTCAATGCTTCTACTAAACCCTATGCTAATCTAGAAATAAGGCCAATTCCAAATTCTAGATAATCAATAGTGTATTAATGTAGTCTTCATTACATCCAAACAAAACCAAGAACATTTTTCGAGAAAATTTGTGAAAATAAAAAATCCACAAATCTAGATGTAAGTTTTACTAAATTTGGCTACATAAAGAACTCACACTTCCTATATAATAAGGACAAGCTCTAGAGCAACTAAACATGATAAAAACCCCTTGATTCTCACCTATTAACCTAAATTCATTCTCAAATAGTTGGTCCACATTTAAGTTTGTGATGTATTCCTTGAATAAGCATTATGATTTAATTCATAAGAAATATTGTTACCAACTTGTAATTTGAAAAATGAAAAACACTTACATAGCATTTGAAACCTCTAACTATTATAACAATGTAACACAAGACTTAAATAGTCTCTCAAAAATATTAGAAAATTAGAGCCAACAATTTTCCTTAAGCCTAGTTTACCTTAAAAAGGAACATAACAACAACACACCATCACAATGCAATAAACTCCCCTACATCAAATAAATCTCTAAATTAGTAGAGGCCCCTTCCAAGATTAAACTATAATATACAAAATTATATTATCTTTTCTATATCTAAAAAAAGAAACAATGTTTGTCATTTGAGGCTAGTAAAAATAGAGCCACAATTTGCCTTCATCAGGTTTAATAGTAAACACAATGAGCCACAATTTCAATAATTCCCTAAATTACCAAGAGTCTAAAATTATAATTACCATAGTTAAAATGAGTTATTTGCACAAGAAAATATTGATTTCAGTGATCTACAATTGAGTAAACCTCCCTTGCAACAACTAAATTAAAATTTGTATATTCTACCTACCATCATTTCAACTCATTTTGTGTACATGTCTACCAGGGCAGTTGCAACACGGGACACAAATCTACTTTCAATTAGGTATATATGAAATTCCATCCCTTGTTTTAAACCTCCCAGTTGGCATAGGTGGGGAGGATTTTGACAAAGGTTCATATTTCTTTGAGATAATCTATCAAATAGTTCATATATTTTTTGAGATTCAGTCAATGCAATACATGGTTAGTACTATTCAAATATATTTAAATTTCTTGATGTAGTGGTAAATCTTGTTAATCTATCAATAATTAGATTTCTATATAATATTCAATTACATTCTACTAGATAGAAAAAATAATTCTACTTTTCAAAATGGACACTCCACGTCATATGAATGGATAAACACTATAATGCAATCACTCAAAATATGAATCATGAAGAATTAATTTAACTGGGTACAAAAGAAATGTAGAGGAGGATCTTAAATCATTTGAGTAAATGGTCATGTTCAAAATTAACTATTGAGTATATCAAGTTTGCATATAAATATCTCACTATATATCTCCATGGATGGCTAACCTCTACAAAATTTGATATTAAGTAAAGTTTTTTAAACCAATCAAGTACTTTTTCATTTAATATAAATACACTTCACAAACATCAAACTTTTATGGAAGTCAATGCCTTGTTATAGAGATCTCATTTTGGCAAAGGTGGGGAAGATGTTGGTTCAAGTTACAAAATTAGTGGTCCATGAGATTATATTTCTTTGAGATGGTTTATCAAATAGTTGCATGCCTTGTGTATGCTTCCACATTTTGCACAAATGTCTATCAAGGCACATGCAACTATAAAATCTAACAAAAAATATGTTTTAATGGGTGTTAATACCTTGTTCTAAATCTCTTATTTTGGCATAGTTTGGGAGGATGTTGGAAAAGGTTATGGATTTTGGCTTTACTCCTATCAATTACATTTGTTTGAAAAAATTTAAGACCATTTCATTAAAAACCCATTTGTGTGTACCCTATAATCATGCTAGTCCATGGGACCTGATACATTTTGTCATAAAATGCACATGCCTTGTGTATGCTTCCACATTTTGAATACATGTTCACTAAGTCACTTAAACTAACATTTGATAAAAAAATATTGTTTGATTATTGTTACCTGATTTTTAGCTTTCAGCTGAAATCAGGTAACTTAGTGTTTGTTCTTTTCAGGTTGTTTAAACATTTAAAAGACAAACCATTAAACTTCTAGTTTCAATATGCATGAAAGAGTGATTTTCAAATGAAGTAGATTACATTTTGTCATTTCAATGTTGTATTACAACAATTGACAAAGAGAACCATAGATACACAAATGTAGCCTTTTATTGATAATCTTGAAACGTACATGTCCCTCACAAGCCAAGGGACTAACTCTCTTATTCAATGAACCTATGAAGCAACTCATACATGAATAAGTAGAATGAAACAAGAGAATGTGCATGTAAGAATGGAACCAGTCATTGCCTGTGAATGACTGGCTACAAGTTGCTCGTTGTCATGTTGTTGCCCCAAACCACTTGTGTCCCTCCCAGCTCTGTAGTGCTCCTTACCCTACATCTAAAGAAGACATGATGTTAGAGCGAAGCTCCAAGCAATGAAAGATTCAATCCTTACATACACACCTACCTATGCATGTATAAACTAATCCATAAGTGCATTAAACAAAAACATCCGACATATGCATTTATTTTCTAACTATTTGCTTCATGTACAGATTTAGGACAAGTCTGATTATTGTTTCATTATCAGATCAAATATAGCATGTGGGGTAAATGTGGCTCCCACAAGGGTAGAGCTCAATAGGCTTTGAAAGAAAAGGAGATTGAGCAACTTGATCAAAATTTATCTCTTATCAATGCATTAAATCAATATGGAATCACACCAGTTGATCAACTTTCATTATCAGATTCAAAAGATGCATCAAGTTCAATTATGCATCTATTAAATAATGAGGAAGCATTTCAAGTTGTTATCAAGCCCCTCTCACTATAACCCTATGGGGTAGTCACACATCACATAGGAAGGTGAGCTGTTAGGACACCCACATATGCAACAGGTGGCTGTCCAATAAAGTTAAAATGAGGAGACAGTTGTGTATCACACATGAGAAAAAAGGAAACAAATGTGGTGGAATCAAATAGCAGATTCAGATGGGACAACAATATGTATCCTCATTTCATTCAGGACAATAACAATGAAAGCATGCCATGAAGCAACATGGACAAAAAAATTGCCAGGAAGAAGTCACATGACATAAATTCAGAAGAGAGTGAGTACATCTAATCTGTTTTGTGCCGGTGAAGACAACTATGTGCATCCATATTTAAAGACATATCATTATTAGGTGTCTCTTGATGTTTTGATGAGTTACAACAACTTACAATGGTGTTTACAAGTGGTAACATAGAGGCATGATCAAAGGGTCAGTCAAGTCCCCATGAGGAGTTTAATTTTGAGGTTCAACAATGAATGGTATTGGTGTTGCACAGTATCTGTTAATTGTGATAAAGCACAAATTTTAAAGATTCCAGGGAGCCAGTGAAATAACAGTAAGGAATAAGAAAAATCCATTATGACCATTTCAATTTATTTTGGAAGAGACATCAATCATAGATGTTTTGAAGAACCATGACAAGGAGCAGAGTTATGAAGTGTGCAATATCATTGGAAGAGGACATTGCTTATGAAATGTTGATGGAAAAAGGATTCACAAATTTGAAAGTCTTGAAATTGAGAAGAATAGGGGTCCTCTACTCTCTATACTGGGCCATCAACTTATGTCAGTGAGTGAGATCAAGGTTGCCAACAGTCTCAAGGACTATACTATGCCCAAGTCACAGTGTTAATGACTGTGTGGGACTTTGAGAAAAGTTTAGTAGCCATCAAGGAAACCATGAATAGTCATAAAGTCACAGAGGATGGGGAATATAAATAATGAGCATTCCTTAAGTCAGACATTGATATGGATGGGTAGGAATGTCAAAGTAAATGGATGGTCTTATGAAGTATGCAAGGGACAACAATATTGAATGCATGTTCTAGGTCAGTAAGGGGAGCTTTCTTAGTTTCAGGAGAAGCTATCAAGCATTGTCAAAATGCAATCTACGCCATGACTCTTCAATGGGCAGTAATTTCATGAAAAGATACTTCTTACATGTGCCATTGATTTAGTTGAATATGGTCGATAGATGAAAGAGATCACTTGAAGTGACATGCAATTTACTTATATCAAATGGTTCCCTTTGCAAAATAAATAAAGAGGTGCAATGTGTTGAAGCAACAATATGCATTTTTTAAAAAGGAGACAGTCTAAATACAACATTTAGATGCATTTAAGGACAGGAAAAACATGCATGACAAGGTGTGTGCCAGTGAATACCAACGAGGATAGTGGTAGTGTTTTAAAAAATGTGCATGAAATTGAAGAGCAATGAATTGTGTGGCAGTGAAAGGAACTTAATCAAAGATTTGCATCTGCTATGGAGTCCAAACAACGAAGTCACCAATATTATAATAATAATAAGAATTGCAGAATGGAAAAGAGGTGTAAGTCTTAGAACTTAAACATATGTACTATGCAATGGCATCAAATCATTTTTTGCAAAACATTTTGTTCATAGGGCAGCATTTCATGATATAACAGTTGACAAAGAAATATTTTGATAATCAAGGTGAAGAAAGCTTGCAATATGAACTTAAATGAGTGAATGCAAATCTAAAATATGTAGATTAACCTTAGCCTTAGTGTGAAGAAAGAATGAGAGAGAGAGATAGAAAAATCATAACACATGCAACAACAGATTTACATGGAGAAACCTCGAAGGGAAAAAACTCCACCACCGAAACAAAGGAAAGTATATTATTGATAATATCAAATATTACATGCAGCAATAGACTTCTCTTATCATTCCCTGTAAATCCAGCAACACCCTGTTATCCTGCAAAACTGAATTTAATAACTCTAGCTCAAGGCCCTAATTTATAGAGATTTGTGAGGATGAAAACCACCATGGTTTCACCAAACAATAGGCAGCAATACCACCTAGAAAAACCCATCCCTCCCTCCTTGAAATGGTCAAAAAATACCAAAAATAGCCTCTTACAGATGCTCTTACAGCTGTCATAAGGCATCTTTCATGCATGGGCGCTTGGGGTCCAAAAATAACATATTCTGTCATAGGAATCTGTCATACTGTCATAGCATCTTATGAAAACTGTCATGCATGTCATAGATGCTCTTACAACACCCTATTTTGACCCAACAACCTTATTTTAGAAGATTCCAAGGTGGGACACCTAGCTATTTTTTCCTTTACCAAAAGGACAAATGGTAACGGTAACACTGCATTTACATTGTCTCTTTCACCACTATTGGTCAAACAGTTTCACCTCTTATGGGTAAATATACAAAAAACTTTAGGAGAATAATAAATTAAAGGATTTACAAGGTTGATGACACCTAAATCCTAACAAAATACAACCTTGCTGCAATTGGAGAGAACCCATCTGGGTTTTGTTTATGAATGTCAAAAATAGAGTGCAAGAGACCCTCAAAGCCTCTGAGGGAAAAAGCACAGCCATTATAAAATGAAATAGAAAAACATGTTGGTGGTAATGAGTTGCATCTTGAGTCATCTAATATTCTCTTTTCAATTTGGAATCCTATTGTGAACCATTTCTCTATACCTCAAAGAATCGAGGAAATCATTCCTTGTTTGAGTTTCATGGAGGCACCAGTTGTAGTGGCCGTTTTGAATCTTGCAGATAGCACTGTAAACATGGTTGTTGACTCTATCCCATCAATAATTGAAGGAAAGTTAGCCTTTGATTTGGATCAAAACTGTCATTATTCACTTACAAATACTAGAGAACTAGAATGTGCAGTACTGGAAGAGGGTAACTCAAGTTCATCAGGTCTCATCAAAAGGACAGAACATGGTACTAGAAAAGGAAAATATGATAGCAATAGGTGCTGGAGACAACAATGAGAAATGGTAGAGGCCATGAGTAAAGTTAGATGTGAGGATGGTTTCCTACAGGTTTACACAAGATAGGGAAGGAGAGCCTTACCAGCCATGGTGGTAGGTTTAGTGTCAACATTTTTAGACTATGAAGATGGATGAAGATCCGAATTATGGTTATATCAAATCAACACAAAAGATGCATGGAATCTATGAGATATGCCTGCACAGTGCAATGGCATTGAATCAATTATTTTGCAGATCATTTGTGTTTACAAGGCATCATTTCTATGGAACGGTTGGTTGAGATAGCTCTGTTTTAAATGACCACCTCTAATGAAATGTCATTCATATTATAATCTTGCACACTTTTTATCATTCAAAATACAGAGATATCAAAAACAAATATGAAGGTTGCATCCATAATGCTATTCTAATACATGGAATGTATGAAGTCTTCAAAATGGCGAGCTCTTTGATGAGAAATTACCATGAAATCTATGGAAAATAACATGCAAACGCAACCATTGGGAGTGAAATGCACAGAAGGAAAAGGAAAAACATCAAAATGCCCATGGCTACAACCTAAAACCCATAAAAGGACTATCAAATAGATCAAAAAGAGCCAATTTAATTAAGAAAAATTGAGTTACCTGTTGTTTGCAGTATGAAGATCATGATATTTCATCAAAATCTGCCAGAATCGACCAAGATCACCATGTAAATGCCACCCCTGAAACCCTATGGTGGCTGCAACACTCTCCAAAAATGCTCGATGATAATAACAAAATTTCTTTTAGCATTTTCTTTTTTCTTTAGGGTTTGATACCCTAATTGGAGGTCGATAGGAATTTTTTCCTTGTCTTTTAAATTTGAAACACATGAGAAATGTGATGGGGCCGAAATATGGTGTTTCCCCTTAGGAATTTTTATGCCTTAGGAACTTTCTCCCTATTTTCAAAAAGCTTTGCTAAGGCATCAATTTTCCATGGAGTGTGCAATGCAATATGGAGTATACCATATGTGATATGCTTTGTGTTTTCCCAACGTCATATGCTTTCAAAGGAATTTGGAGGTTGGCCATATCGGCCAAGTGTTTTGGAGCTCAATATGATGCCTTTGAAAACATGTGTATTGCCCATGTGTGTATTGTCAAGAATGCAAAATAAGGTAGGTTGATGGTTGATGCCTTGGAAGCTTTTGAAAGCTTTTAAACATGACATTACATGTTACATTTTTAATCCATTTTTGAGAATATCATGTGAGTGATTTAAAAATCACTTTTATTGTGCCTTTTAATAAAAATGTAACATAGGAGGATGGTGGGGCCCTTATTTTGTACTTTGAATGTAAAATGACTTGATTAAGTGATGCTTTATAAATCACTTAATTAAAGCCATTATCTATAATGCTTTTTTGAGACTTATGACTCAAAACACACATATTGCATGACTTGTGTGTGGGTCTAGATTTGGTGATGACTTGTCAAACATGCAGAAAGGGTGGAAGGATTGTTTTGACTGATTTGGAGGAAAGAGGGCCATTTTGGAGGCTTTTTGTCATGCTTTTCTTGTGGATCAAGTCATGGCTTGACTTTTTTGCATTTAGGGGACCTTTTGAAAGTGTTTTTAGAAGCTTCTATTTTGGCCTTTGTGTTTCATCCGACTTAGAATTTCTAGGACTTGTGTGGGCTTTTGTTTTTAGTTTTTCTTAAGTATCTTCATACTGGAGTTTTGGAGGAGTTTTTTTTCTTTCTTCTTGCAGGCATTGTGGCTTTTGGGAGCCTTTTCTAGCCTAAGGACAACATTGTAAACCATATTTGTAGACTTTTACAACAATGTGTAATACCTTTTGATTGATAAGTGTAAGGAAAGATAGATGCGGAAACAAATCTCCTAACATCAAAAACTCAGGGAAGAATGCAGATATACTTTTAATTTTTTCAATTATAGTTCAATTAAGATGCACTTTGAAATAAATAGCAGAAACAGAGAATTAGATAAACATAGATGAATACCAGATTTACATGGGAAAACCCTTACGGGAGAAAAACCCACCACACCAAGAGAAGTCACTTTGTATTACAGTAAAAAATAATTACATACAAAGTTCTGACTTATCTTTCTGATGCCAGATTACAACAGCTTTCACAATGATCAATCTTGTACAGGAACCTTCAAGTTACAGTCTTCACAGAATAGAATTCATCCACTGATCATATAGTCACACAACAATTCATCAATTCATCAAACCATTACAATCTGCAATCACAGAGTATAACCATGTCGTCCCTGTCTATCGAGCTTCCTCTCAGTAACGGCCGCAACAGTCCAACTGCTAGCGGTTCCCATTCGGCTCCTCTGATTGGCTATTGGATCACCACGTAGGATGGTCTTCTCTCGGTCAAAGCGATCAACCTGTGTTGGCATATCAGTGAGACACTAACCATGTCTCCCCGATGCCACAATACTTAACCATCGATGTCGCCAAGAGTCATCCTTATCGCCAAGATGTTACATCGAGTCTCCTCAAGTTTCACCGACTTTAGTTTTCCTTTCGGCAAGACTATCACTCTTTGCCCAGACCTCCCACTGAGCTCTTCATGTTATACCGAAGCATCCAAGAGTCAGTGAGACTTATCGCTTTTTCCAGGAGGTTACATCGATGTTCAATAGTTACTCTGAAGTATTCAATAGTTAGCAAGACTATCGTCCTTCGCTGAGAGTTCTTACCGAGGTCTCAAGTCATACTGACAATAGACTTCCTCATTGCTAAGACAAACGTCCATCACTGAGACTTTACTCCGAAGACTTTAAGTTACATCGAGCACTGAATGGTCGGCAAGACTTTCCACTCTCACTGAGAGTTCTTACTGAGTTCTCCAAGTTACCCCGAGACCATTAGTCACCAGGAGTCATACCGAGAATAAACTACAACATCGGCGAGACATTAACACATTGCCCAGACTTCATACCGAGACATTCATGTTACCCCGATGAGCATCAGCAAGACAAACACATGTCGCCAGGAGTTCATAGCGAAGTCACATGTCACACCGAAGACTCCATTGTGTAACCGTTCGGCAAGACATTCACACATTGGTAAGACTTCTTACCGATAGTATCCATCTTGGCCAAGTCTCCCCGATGACTTCAAAGGTGAAGCTTTCGGCGAGACACTCCACATCGACAGGACTTCTCACTGAAGAATATAAGATATGCCGAAGACCACAAAATGTAAAATACTGTCGTTGAGACATATTACTCGATAAGACTTCTCACCGAGCCACCATAGGTTATCCCAATGACTCCAATGTGTAAGCGTTCAATGAGACTCCTATAAGGTCACAATGACCTATACAAATCACAATGTTTCAAAGCTCTTAGTCGGCCAGACATTAAAAATATCACACCAACTTGGCTCCAATAGAGGTTACAACCTGTGATGATTTAGGCATATATTTCTAACAATAAGTTAATATATTTTACCTTCTCATTATGTTGTTTTATTGTGAAAGCTTTAGAAATGGTTGATGAAATCTTATGGTAGAATTGTTTTCCCTTTGATTTTGTCCTGTTTCTCTTTTCCTGTATGCAGTTAAATGAATTTGTAGGTCATAACATGTGTTGAGTTAGTTTAGGGTAGAGTCTAAGTTGTGAATATGTATTTTTCTTCCTTCTAGATGTTGTCCTTGAAATTTTTAGCATTGTTATGAAATACTGATACAAATACATATGAAGTTTTGAGTAGTGTAAGCCACTGTTAAATTGTTGATTGTTCATGTGTGTAAAAGCAGCTATATGGGTCTGAGAAATATCATTAGGTGCATCACCATAGGGGTTATTTTTTATTTTCATGCTTCTTTTTCCCCTTTTCCCAACAAGGAATAGTTTAGGTGACACCATCAAAAGGGGAAGCCGGCCCATAATCCGAAGGTCTACTTTCGAATAGGTTACCCACAACTTGAGAGCCATCCCATGTTAGTCCAAATTTGCTAAGTGCAATTAAAAGCTTAGCAAACAGGGTACAGATTTGGTGAGCTAACAATTATGATTTAGTGGAAGTCCATCCCTTGTTCTGAAACTTCCATTTTGGCAGATATGGGAGGATGCTAACAAATGTTGTCGAATCTAGCTCTATTCCTTCAAATTGCATTGCATTTTTAACAAATTCATTTTGAGTATATATTGCAATCATTGTGTGGCAACCAAAAAAGTATCCCTTTTCCTTGATTTGGGAATGATTAACATTAAAATGGACCTAATGTTTCCTTAATCTAATGTTGTAATGTGTTTTCCACATTCACATTGGATTTAAGACCCTTTGAAGCTAAATAGACCTAATTTTTCCTTAATTTAATGTAAAGTATATTTATTTACACTTTCACATTGATTTTTAGGCCCTCTTTCATTTATGACCTTCATATCATCATTAATAGGTCCCTAAGACCCTATATTATGCATCTTGAGGCTCATTTCAACTGAAATCTTGACATAGGCATCAAATATACTTAATTTCTTAACTCCCTAACATTTCCTTCACTTGAAAGGGCTTGGTGGGACCCATACGCCACCTTGGGTATACGAGTCCCATCCAGATGGGACCTATATGCCACAAGTGGCATATGAGTCCCATTTGGCCCCTTTTTAGGGTTTTGAGTAAGAAATCAGGGTTTTAAATTCAAATTTCATGTATGTCAACCTCTAGGATATAATAAATGGTAATTTGGATGAATTTCCTATATAAAAAAGGTCTCAAATCATTATTTCATATAATTATTCATGATATCAAGCCTAGCATTCAAGAGTTAGGCATTCCAAGACTTTACAATAGCATCAAGAGAGTTTACAAGAGCATTTCTGAGGCATTCACGAGAAAAATTCTTCACCATTTGTTGCGACAATTCAAGATTCATCATCATGTCAAGGTCATCAAGCATCAAGCATGTTGTTGAGCTAGTGTTGTGATGTAGCATTGAAGATCCATTTGTAAACATTGCTTCACATCCATATTCAAGATGAAAATCTACATTCTATATGGCTACTTCATGTTAGATTGAGCTAGTTTACATCTCAAGACATCATTTAGGGTATCATTGTTCATGTTTCATATTTGATGTTTCATATTTGATGTTTCATGTTTCATTGTTTCATCACAAGGTTTAATTACCTAAACGGGGTTTGTCCCAGGCAAACCCCTTATATCCTAACGATCAACAAGTTTTTCACTCTCTTTACATGTGTAATTGCAGATCTAGGTGTCTTGAGGCTTGAAGATCCTTTGAATATTAGGTTGCAAGGTTGAAGAAAGTCATCAAGTTGTCACAAGGTTTTCATCTACATGAAAATTCACCTACAGGTTGCAAATCAGAGTTTCAAACCCGAAAACAAAGTGTGGAAGGAAGAGCAGAGCTTGGAGACCTGATTCAGATCTTAGCCCTCCAAAAAGAAAAGTGGGATTGATACGCCATTGTGGCATATGAGTTCTAGTATAGCATATTTTCCATATTTCAGGAGATTCATACACCATTGTCAGATTCCTATTTTCACCCAGAAACCCTAGTCTAGGACTAAATCGCCTAGACTGGCATATGAGTCCTAGTGGGCATCAAACAATTTTTTTAGGGTTTTGGAGTTTTTCTTGACCTCACCACTCTTCCAAGTGCACCTCTGTTCATTCTTAGTTGGTTATTCTGCATTTTAGTTTCATTTCCTAGGTCATTTAGTTAGGTTTTGCATAAGTACTTTGCATGTCATTTACATCTCATGTCTTTCCAAGCCCTAACTTGGTGGTCAACCCCTTTATATCTTTTATCACACCCTAGGAAAACCTATTGTAGATCCATTTTTCTCATTCCATCATTGGATTGAGATCTCTAGGGTTTCCTTGAGTGAAACTTGAGGGAAATAGGTCTAGGTCCTAAACACCTAGTTTGTGTTCCACCTCCCAAAAGGTGGAACACTATTTCTATTGTTTCACATTGTTGTCCATGAAGGGAATGGAAAAATTTGGAGGAGCATTACAAAATATTTTTACACAAACACCTAAGCCATTAGGGAAAAATGAGAAACAATATGAACCTTTATTAGTTATCCTCTAAACATTTTTATATTGATATGTTATAGACAATTATTACTCTTTACACTATATTGTTTATACCCCATTAATTATGTCGCTATGCATAGATTATCTTTTGGTTGTTGAATGAGTATGTTGTTGCATATGATTTTTGGATTTTTTAAAAGAAGTTAAAAAATTATTAAAATGGAGAAGATATTTCTTTAAAATATTACTTTTGGATGATCATCTATTTATGACAGCTAGGGATGACAACCTTGTTAGGAAATAATGCAATAAACCCAAACATTCTTTATCCATTTCCTACATAATCCCATGAAAGATAAACATGCATACAAGTAACCATAATGAATAGATCAAATAGAAAAGCCACAAGATAACACAAGATATACCCTAGGAAAATCCTCAAGAGGGAAATCCCAGCCTCCAAATACATCCATACTCCATCTTATTATTCAACAATAAATCAATACAAGAGTTACAATGAATACCTCTGAAGCATCAAGCCTCTTCATGCATCTTCATGTGTCCAATCATGAATCCACACATCCCATTCCATGCTTCACATATGCACTCCTCAAAAAGACTCAATAATGATAGCCCACTCACCCAGCTAACCTGAAACACTAAATATGTGCTTGATTTTATAGATACAAGCTCACACAAATACAACCAAGTGGTAAGATAAAACCATGTGCCACAAAAATATGTGAACACAAAACCTACTAATCCCTTATTTAATATTGGGTACTAAGTTTTCACTTTTTAAATATTCCCCAATATTAAATTATTACCCATGTCTCCCACACATTAAATATTAATACAATGTTACAATACAACATAAAGTGGTCCCAAAATAATTATCTAGTGTGATTAACTACACCACCTAGGTGCATCAAAAATAAATAATTATTTAATTTCAACATATAGTATAATATTTTATACAATAGTGTAGAACACCATATCCCAACATTCTCCTACTTATTTTATACATTGCATAAGGGATCAATCAATGAAATACATCATAGCCATACATCAAATCACGTGAATCTCCAACATGCTGTCATGCTCCATCAAAATACCTACATTAAAAACCAAAGTGACCACCATCTCAAGAAATAATTCTCATCCTCCAACGTGCCACCTATGGAAGAAAAGGAACATGCCAAGGTGAAGATGCACCAATCCAATAACACAAGCATCAAATCCAAGTGATAAAAAAGGCTCCAAATAAGTTTTTGTCAAATGAAAAACCCACATGATCGAAAATAACATCCAAAAGAAATGCTAATACATCCAACCATACATACCTCCTAGGTATCAATAACATCAATAAACTCATGCCAACAACATATTCAACCCATAAACCACAATCACAAGCTCCCTGTATCAAACCTGTCAATGAAGAACATACATATCCAATATGCATGGATAATGTCAAATCATATCAAGTATACCAATCACCACTATATCAAGGTGTGACAAATAATCAACAATGAAGTACCAAGAACAATAAAAATGATCCAAACATGCAACCAAAATAGATGCATACTCTCTCACAACATGTTGCCACCATCATCTCAAATCATATGGACATGAACATCTAGGAAGGAACCATGAAGAGATCAAACTTGTAAACCATTACGTGTCCTTCTACCAACACCTCTAAAGTGTAGTGTTGTGTCAAGTATGATCTCCTAACAACCCCAAATGAGAAGCCTCAACAACACCCAAAACAATGTTAAATCTCTTAAATCAAACAACATATGAATTGTGTAAATTCTAACATGGATGTAAGCCTCTCTAACAAAGAAGATCAAACTCAAAGTAACCATTCCCAAATCTGAAAAATCAACCCATAAACCATCTCCTCAACTCCTCATCAATGAATGCCAACATAAACTCAAATGCACAAGGAGATAACCATGCCAAACATCTCTCAAATGAATCCTCCAGAACTAACTATCCATAGAGCTCAAGATCCATATCCATGAAAGATAAAGCAATGTAAACTCATGCTAAACAATCCTCAAATGAGTCTCCAAAATCAATCACCATGAATCAACTCATTCCTGTGAGAAATCAAAGCACAAAATATAACACATCTAAAAGAAATAATGGGAAAATACCTCTCAAATGATAAACTGCCAAGTAGACCAAGAGTGGGGAATGAGAATGATCCTCTAGGATAACCAAGTCATCATAACTCACTCCAAGAACAATCTCCTCTACTGTTCCATCATGAACTCACGTCCATATCCAAGTGAAAGCTCCTCGGTCTTCCTACGGAAACCTCCCAAGAGTAATTGTCTCAAGCAAATGTCTCTAATCACAAGAGAACTCCAAGCTTACCCATGTCTCCAAGTATCCATGAGCACCTAAAATTGATCAATACATGCCAAACTCCAAATGCAACATAACACCATCATGAAGTAATCAAGCAAATGATCATGTACTCAATACAAAGAGAACTGCCAAGATTAATGTCAAAGCTCCAACTACAAAATCAAGAACCTCTCATGACATCATGATCTAACCATGTCCTCCTAGGATATCACATACACCAATGCATACATCTTGGTATCAAGAGAACATATACCATGCCAAACTCTAAACTAGTATCAAGAGTATATCATGACATAATAACAAAAATACTCTAAACCAAGAAACCACATATCTCCAATCACATGAAGATAACCATCACTAATCATGCATCCACATCATTGCAAATAACTCCCACTAAACCATTATACCGAGATACACATGGCATTGTGACAACCATCTCCTCCATGAAGATCATCCAAGTCTACACACACAACTAAAATGTCAGTAACATACCAAGTGAAACCAAGATCTCCAAGCCAAGAAGATGCATACAACCATTATAAAAACATAAAAAATAAATCCTACACCAACAAGTCATCAATGTCAAAAACTCCAACTAAAAGTTTATAACCAATGAATGTAACCAAACTATCGTGACATCATGATCAAACAACATGCTACAAGTCCCATCAATTGACTAATCAGGTACTCTAACATCCATCCTCTCATCCCAAAGCAACGTACCAATGCACAAATGACCATAGAAAAGGCCAACTAATAAAATTTTCATCAACACTAAGCCAATCTCATGGATATAGACAGTCCACATCTAAGTCATCCCACTGCAAATGAATAGGTGGCCAACCCACACACCTGCATAACTCGTGCTCAAAACAATGAAACATGCAAACTCATCATCACATTAGTAACCTAGAAATCGAGATATCAAAGTAGATAATCCTGTAGACATCAAGAATAAAACACCAAATCAACCACATATCTAATTTTTCAAACATATCCACAAATGAGAAACCATAGTCAAGGAACCAAACAAGCATCAAGGAGATAAGAACAACCTCCTAACCATCAAACCATAACACCACCAAACAACCACATACATGATCATGTCATGCCAATGCATAAATATACCTGTATACCCATGACACCATAATCATAGCCATTGTTATACTTGCACTCAACTATCACCCATACAAGACTCCAAGTTTCCACTTGTGTCAAACCATGTCCTCAACACCAAATACATCCTATGTACCTATCATAATCAAAGTATAAATCTAAAAAAACACCTATAGACCTGTACTAGGAAGCACCAAACTAATAATTAGTTGTACCATCATAAATATCGTATAAAAACATGCACTCTCTCAAGGTTTTACTTCTTGACTCATCTGGATGCTCACACAATCACATCTTGAATCTTAGGCTCCTACAAGTGATTAAACAAGTGCCATGCATTCCCTACACCACAAACTAATAATATGACTAATCCATTGTGTAGTAAATTTTCCATGCTCTCCAACGCCTATTCGAAATCGAGAATTTGATTTTGTATGCAAAAGTTATGACCAAACCAATGTACAAGAGAATATTTGGCTTCCAAGCTCAAAAACTGATCAAAACTACAAAATTAGGAAACCAAAACTATACAATTGTGTAGTCCTTAGAACCACCTTTCCAATGAGTATAGGAAGTCAAAAATCTCACTCCCTAGATAAAAGTTATGCATGTTTAAAAAAATGTCCAATTTGACTATATAGGAAAATTTTGGTGGACCCCACCCCAAAATAAAAAAAAACAATTTAATTTTTGCAACTTAAATATATACATTAGTAATACTATTTTTATATTAATTTTAATGAAATCACTATGAAATTGTTGTCACAAGGATTGCACCCTAGCGAAGTGTAAAACTTAGCTATCCAATGAAACATGGGATCATCTTCAAGCTGTGGGTTGCCTATGGTAAACATGAACCTCTATAGAGGGTTGGTTCGCTTGATAAACCTCCTAAAAGCTATTGCCTTGATGAGAAAATGGTTAGAAAAACTAAAACTTAAATATTTTTTACTATAGGAGGTGATGCACCAAACTTTAAAATGGTATAACCTGTTGTTTAAACTCACAATTTCTCTCAAAAATTGCTCTATTCTATTCACAACTCAAATTTTGACAAACTCATACAAAAGCTCCCAAAGAGGTCTCTTGAAGCTTTCGAAAGGGTTTGAAGTGCTCTACAAAACTTGGTCTGCATGCGTGTGAGTTCTCCCTTTTGTGGAGGAGGCTCGACCCTCCTCCATGTTTGGTAATAATTTACTTTCTCCTACGAAGGGTCCATTTTTCACTGAGGTGTTGATTCCTTCTAGTTTTGCCTGTGTTGTGGGATGGTTCTCCCATGCCAATGGCCTGATCAGGGTGTATCCACATGTGCACTCTTTGTGAAGGATCTAGACTTGATGGTCAGGAATATGGATCCTCTGGGAGGTTCAAGTATTAATGCCTCCATCCCATCTATCAATCATGATTCCCCTAAATATTTTCAAGACATTGTTGTGGGCGAGAGAGGAAAATTACCAGCAGGTGCCAGGTTTTCGCTCAAAGGGCTCAACGTGGAACATGAAGATGGCGAAGAAAGACAAAGTCAACATGCCTCACTTTCTCCCCTGAAAGATGTTTTGATTCCTAATAACACTTCGAATGAGACTATTTTAGAGGATAATAGACTGGTAAAAAAACCATTTTCTTCACGGTTGTCGACCCTAATAGGGTTTTGGTGAGGAAATATTTGGAAGAATGGTTTTCTAATGTGTGGGAAAAAAGGTTAGGGTTCCATTTTTATTACTGTTGTATGGTAAAGAAGGGTCTATATGTTATTTTTTTCAATAACCATAATTCACAGTTGGAGGTAACTAAAAAGCAATTTTGGAATGTGGGCACAGTGGTTTTTCAAGCTCTGGCTTGGAATCTGGAGACCGTGGAGGAGGAGGTCCTTGCTCTCTCTAGCCCACATTGGTTAACTATTAAACGTGTCTCGCCTCGGCTATGGAAATTTGTTTTTCTCTTGTTGGAACCATATGGAAGTGTGTTAAAAATTGATGACACTAGAACCCCTCTTCCTCATTCTGATGCTCAGGTTCTAGTTTCCCTTTCTCCGGGTAAAGAGTTGTCAGGAGTTATTGAAATATAGTTAAAAATTGGTAATGTTTGTTGTGAAATTGAATCCCTGGGATGACTTAATGCTTGCTATTTATGCAAGAATGAAGGGAATATAAGAAGGAATTTCCCTCTAATAAGGAATAAAACAAATTTAAAAGCCGCCTCTGGTGGGATGAATAAAGGTAATAGTAGGAATAATAAACAGGCCTCTAAAATGGAAGGCGAAGCAGAAAATAAGATAAAAATGTTAGGGAATCGATGCAGTCTAGCCCCACCCCACAACAACTTGATTAAATATTTTTAAACCCTAATGTCAATAAAATAACAGGGGTTAACCCCTCACAAGAGGAAAACTCTGAATTGATGAAGAATACAGATGTAGTAACTAACATTGAAGATAATTTATCCCCTCTCCTCTCTGAATTGGAATATAATTTAAAGGAAGGAAATAATTTGAATAAGGATCAATTGAAAGGGAATGAGGATTCCATTCCTAAGGCTCCAAGGAATTCAGGTAAACTGGAAAGCAATTTAAAATTGAATGCACACCAGTTGGCTCTTCTAAAACTGATGCAAAATAAAGCTTCTAATGACACAAAGAAAAAATTAGATAAAGAAAAAGAAATTCACACTTTTAATTCTAAAGTATTCAAAGAAATTAATGAGGAGGACCTTCATTTTGAAGGTGAAACATAGATTTTTGGGACCCTATGGACTTCTCTTGCACTTCTAGGGTTTTTCACCTAAAAGGAGAGAGATATGGCAAAAAATGCTAATGTATCACTCAAGTTAGGATGTATGCAATGTTGTTTAATGTAAATGGACCTAACTAAATTCAATTGAATAATCTGAATGACTGAAAATGAATGCAAAACTAAGATTTATGACTTGTTTGAAAACACAGTGTGAAATGCAAATAATGAAGAAAATGAATGAAATATGTAGAACATAAAGAGATGGGATGAAACAGAGTGCACCTAGGAAAAGTGTGATAATTTTGGAGTGTCTTAGATGCTAATGTAAATCACTTATGTTTCATAGTGGGAACCATTTGCCTAGGGCGGTGAATTTGTCCACCTACTAGTGAAAATATGTCGAGAGCTAGTTTTTGTCTGTCGAGATCTAGAATTTGACAAAACTCAAGTTTCCAATCCTAAGGTGGGACTCATTCACCACAGGTGGAAAATCGGTCCTCTCCAAAATTTCTAAAAAACTACAAGACAACTCTGTAAGACTAGATTTGGAAATGTCTGCTTGTTGGGTTGCCAAAGTCAGATCTGCAAAAAATGGACAAATAAATCTCTCCAAGCTTGAATTTGACTCAAGTTTACTTGAAGCACCTAGTTGACTTGAAAATCAATCTTCAACACCTAATAACCTATCAAATATGCAAACAAAGGGCTGCAAACAAACAAGCAATAGGGGAAAAATGATTAGGGGTTAGTGAATAGGGGTTTGCCTTGGTCAAACCCCACTTTTGGTAATTAAACCCTTGAAAAGACAATGAAATGAAAGAGAAAGATAAACTAATAACATGCAAGTGCTATCAACTTACCTAACCCTTGATAATGCAAGTCTGAAATAATGTCAATGGATGCTTCAAAGTGCTTGAATTATTGATGTAAAGTGCTTGAATATGATATGTGAATGTTGGAGGATTGTGGGAGATGTAAAATGAGGTGAAAATCACTTATTTATACAATTCTTGTCCGTAGTATTTGTTCATACCTCATCACAGGCCAACATCAAGTGATTTTGAATAAAATACTGAAAGGAAATTTGAAATATTTTGAATTTGGGGCCAAGGGGGACTCATTCGCCACCCATGGTGAATGGGTCCCACTAGGACCTAAACACATGTGTCGAAAAAAATGTTGTATTTAATGTTATTTGTCAGGATAATATGCAAAAATACATTTAATTAAGTCATATGAGGGCATAAAGGGGCCAAATAAAGCATGAGAAGGGTGTAAATAGTGAAAATATGCCTAGAAGAGCGTGAAAGCTTGTTACAAGACTTTACAACACTTCAAAATAGGGCTTGTTGATGAGTGAAAAGGTGATTTTTAGGTAAATTGCATTAAATAGAGTATAGAAGAATGTAGAAATGTCTTACAACACTTCACAAAACCTTCACAAGACGTCATTCTTTGAGTTTTAGTACCTAAATAAGCATGTTTAAGCCATGTTACAACATAAAATCAAAGCAACATAGTTCCAACACTATGAAACAAGACCTAAAAGGCCATGAAAATGACAAGGGGCCATTTTTCTACAACACATTTAGCCCCCACTTTAGTGAGAGGATGGACCTGCTTCAAAATCACACTAAAGTAGCCATGAACATCAAGGGGAGGGTTCAAATTCACTTACGTTAGCAAGATGGAATGGCAACAATCAAGAGGGATAACCAAGCCCCCGAGATGAAGATCCCATGGAAAATTAGACATAAGAACAAAGGAACACACAAGTGTTGAAAAGAATTGGATGAAGCTTCGATCATCAATAAAACTAGTTGTGAAAAGAGATCTAGGATGATTGTTTGAAAAAGAGAATGTGTAATCACTTTGGGGCCACAGAACTTCAAGCTATTCATGGGGTGAGAAATCCCAATTGTACTCACTCTGGGGCCATAGAACTAGTTGTTTGTGGGGTGAGAAAGCCCAAAAAGGTAAGATACATATGCTAGTTGGTATGCACTCACAAACACAAAAGTGGCTATGGGGAAAAGTCATGCCGCTAGGTGGGATTTCCACTCAACCATGCCAAAGTTATGCCCGTTGATAACTTTAACAAGGTGCCACAAAGAAAAATGATATGAAAAAAAAAAAAAGGTACCACAGGCATGTAAGTTGTGTTATGCAAGGTGGAAAAATACAAAATGTGAAAATGCAAAAATGTGAAATGTAAAAGAAGTTCAAAAGAGTCTTGTTCAGTTCATGCAAGGTCAGTCACTTAGGGAACATTGTGTCTAATTTCTCCAAGGGAGGACCAATCAAAGAATAGTATATTCACAACTTAGGGGATGCAGTGCATCACATTGAGCCACCAAGAGGAATGCAATATGTTGAGATAGATCACACTTATGAAGGACATCACACCCAATGTCATCCACAAAGTGACGAACACATCACACAAACAACAATGCTACACTAGTAACCAAGAATGCAAATGAATTAATGGTAATGTATGCCCCCCACTTTAAAGGAATTTCCACACATCGTTTTGTGAGAAATTACTTTAAAGTAGAGAAGAAAATAAAATGCAAAAAAGAAAATAAGACATGAGAGCCAACTTAGAAATCCCTATGCCAAGTCATATGTTTCAAAGTTAGGCTACATCATGTCATGAAAAAGGAAAAATAAAGAAAAGGGAGTTGCCCCCCAAAAAAGAAAGCACACCAAAGACATAAGGGATCTATGGATTTGGGATCAGTATGTTCATTGCTGCAATGTGTTTATGAAAGAGCTCGAAACTGTCATCATTTCCCGAATACATAGAATGAGAAGAATGACACAAAGGAAAATAAAAGGAAAACACAAGCGAAATGAAAGAAAACAAAAAAAGAATAAAGAAAATGAAAAAGCTTTTGGGTCAACATGAATGAGACATTTCAGTCTCAATGCCTTGCGTCATTCCCAAAAGGAGAACACAAGAAAAGACAAATGAAAAAGAAAAAGGACCGATTGGGTCAACATGGAAGACACATAGGGCATCTCTATGCTTTGCATCATCCCCAAAAGGAGAACACAAAACAAAAAAGGAGAAAAAGACAAGGACCTTTTGGGTCAACATGGAAGAGACATAGGGTGTCTCTATGTTTTGTGTCATCCCCAAAAGAAGAACACAAAACAAAAAGAGAAAAAGACAATATACGATGAATAGAAGAATAGAGGTATGAATAGAAGAAGTGTACAAAGAGAGAACATCAAATGCACGATATAGGGGAACACAATATGCACATGAAAAGGAAAATAAAATAAAAAAGTAAAAAGGAAAGTTAGGTGAATGCAAGTCAACCATCTAACAGGTCATTCACCTCCCAATCATGTTCAATGTAATGCGAGGGTGGTTGACTATCCAAAGGAAGAATTGCAAGCATCGAACCAGGAGTTGTACCAAGTTCTTCACTTGGTGGAGAGGATGTATCAATTAAGCTAATTGTAGATGAAAATAAAGAATTTAAATCGTTATGCACTTCTTCATCAATTTTGGAAATTTTTGCATCATCATTATCATCATCAAGATTAATGACAAGAGGATGAAGGGTGATTTCTAAAGATGGATGTATTAAAATCTGAGGTTGTTGGATTGGTTCAATATGTTGTGATTGTTGCATTGAACTGTCTTGTGGAAGGTCAGGAGAAGGAGGGTGGTCATCTATTACTTCTATCAAAGTTAAAGGTTGAGTTTCTTTATTTTCTTCTATGTGAGATTGATGAGCAAGGAGACGATGATGACACCTTCATCCCCTAGCACTGCGGTTCCATTTAATTCTGTTTTGGAGTTGTTGAGGTGTAGGAGTGGATTGAATCATCATAGGTTCTTCTGCTTCTAAAGGGGGAAGAACAAAAGAAACCAAAGAGGATGGATCAATCACTTTCTCTTTGGATTTATACACTTGTTTAATTCGAGGAGGCACAATAGGGTTGGTTTCACTTTCTCTTGGTCATTTAAATGATGGTGGGAAAGTATCAAGAGGTGGTTGTTCAGGAGGTTGTATGGTTTGCTCAATGTCAAACTCAAGTTGAAGCATGGTTTCGTCTATGATAGGAGGTGCGAAATTGGATGGGGATGAGTTCCGAAGAGACAATTTGGCTATCTTTTTGGCTTTAAACTTTTCATAGGCTATGAAAAAGAAGTCCTTGCGAGGGGTGATAGGTTCTATGGGTTCAAGCCAAAAGTCTTCTAATGAGAAGTTACCTTTGGAAGATAAAGGATTAAAGCCACTATGGTGTATGGTGACTATTTCGTTGTCATGTGGAAACTTCAAGGACTTATGAACAACTGATGGGACCGCTTTCATTGAGCGAATCCAAGGGAGGCCTAGTCATAAATGAAATTGGTCAGATTGTGGAATAATTGAAAATGTTACCTCCAAAGTTTTAGGTCCTATTTGTAAGAGTAGCATGATCGATCCAATTGTAGGGCATGCAAAACCATTATGTGTTTTAATCCATGCAGTGGGCTTATTGTAATCATATTGATATAGTTCATGTAATGGGTATGTGTAGGGTCATGATGGGCCAAAAAGTGGCAATATGATGGGTATGTGGCTAACAACTTTTTTTTACCCAAAATTGATGAAACGAAAAGGGTTTTTAAAGGAGATTCTCAGCTTTCCACCAATATAAATTATGCTTTACTTTTAATTTAATAAGTAATTATTATTTATTTTCTATTCAAATTACGACTAAAGTCTTAATTGATAGACTGATTGAAAAACATCTATAGCTTTCAAACAGTATCACATTTTTTGAATCTAGAACATGTGTCACATTATATGATTCACATACTATAGGATTAAAAAAAAAAAATTGAATTTCATGAAGTTTTGACCAAGTTAAGGTGGTTAGACATACAGGTTTTTTATATTTTTAAAAAGTTGTAATAAAAAATTCATAATTAATTATTTACTTAGAAAAAAATTACAAAAAAGTATGCATCACATTGGGACATGAGTCCTCTACTTATATGTAAAATAATATAAAAAAATATTATCATTTTATTGTGGTTAGGGTGGTCAGATAGACACCTACTTCTTATTTTTTCCCTAAAATTTAAGTACTACTGCATTGAAATTTCAAAATTTCACCAAATAGATTTCTTTTTTTTTGTAAACAAACCTAGTATTTTAGAAACTACATTCAATTTTCTATAGATTCTATTCTTTCATATTTTTGAAATAATATAGATATCTTATTCAATTTTTAACGTCAAGTTGCCTAACTCTGATTTTTCTGATTTTTTTGCCACTTAAGGGCCTATTTTTTCCATGATGATCCTGCACATACCCTAATCCCAAAAACTCTTATGTGATCACATTCACACCACAAGTGGGATCTATTAATATCCCATTAGTGGGCTTATCATAGATGCAACTAGCTATGTAGAGAGAACCATCAGGAAGCTTTTGGAGTATGTCTTTAGTAGAAAAAGTAATATCAATCGATTTTGTGGTTTGGCCCTTACGAGGGATAACATCTATCATAGCCACAAGGTTATCCATAGGACTATCTTGGGTAACAATAGGAGTTGTATCATGTTGTGCATTATTTGTATCAATAGTCATTACATCAGGCTTGGAAGGTTCACTAGCCTTGACAAATGAGGTAGTATGTTTCAGCATAGGATTGGTGAAAATTTGTAAATTCTAGTTAGGAGGTGCAACAGACTTATTTCCTTGATCATTAACACCTGCAATGGTCAATTCACTTGAATCAACAAGGTTTTGAACAAAATTTTTAAGATGCTTACAATGTTCGGTGCCGTGGCCATTTTGATGATGAAAATAGCTATAAGCATTAGGTTTGAAGGTAGGTGGTAATGGCTGATTTGGATCAAGTGGTCGAATGGGTGGAAAAGTGAGCATGCATTTTTGGATTAATTGGTTAATTGTGTGATGGAGGGTATCGGGTAAAGGAGTGAATTTTCTGTTCGGATCTCCATAATGATAAGGCACGACTGCCCTAACAAAGGCCACTTGATTTGGAATGGATTGGGTTGGCTGTGGTTGAGGTTGAGGAGGCAGATTAAACTATAAAAACCCTCTATTAGGTTTTTGAAAGTTTTGTGTTGTTTTGGTTTTGATTGGTGTGTTCTTGTTTGTCAACTCAGGTGGAAGTGGATTTTGAATCATGACTTGAAACCGAATTTTGGTAGTCTCATAAGGTTGTACATAAATGCATGAATGAAGGGAATTTCATCATGGTGAGTTTATCATGAAGGTTGGTCTGCAAGTTTTCGATAAACATCTTCTGTAGATGTGCATCGAGAATCTTGACATCAATTTGAGCATATAAGGATTGGTAACGTGAGATGAAATCCACCACTTTTTCATCTGTGTGTTGTCTACATCTCATAAGGTCGGCCATTGTCTTTCTACGTTTCATATGAACTTGAAAGTTACTAATGAAAGCATCCACCAATTCATGGAATGAACGGATGGAATGATTGGGAAAGTTGGAAAACCATTCTAATGCAGTATCTTCTAGGGTCCTTGGAAATTTTTTTGCTAAAAGTTTATCGTCAAGGACAAAGTCACTACACAAAACTGTATAAGCATTAATATGGTTGATAGGATGTCTTTTTCCTTCGTATTTCTCAAACCAAGGCATTTCTATCCCTTGTGGCATCGGGGTACATAAGATTTCTAAGGATAAGGGACTACTATGAACATGATATGTGGTTGGAGCGAGTTGACCTTGACTATTGTTGGAAAGTTGATGTTGCATAGATGAAACGGTAGTGAGAAGTTTTGTAAGAAGAGGATCGGGGTATGTGGTTTGAGGTGGAAGGGAAAATGGTGATGGAGTGTAAGTGATGTTGGGGGAAGTGAAAAGAATTCTAAGAGGTGTGAAAGTGGTAGAAGTGACTTGTGATGCCACAAAAGAAGTAGGAATGCTAGTGGAAATCGAGAAAGAAGTAGCCTGATGTAGAGTTGTATGGACTTGCAGATTGGTATAAGCTGGGATGAAAGCAATGGTTGGAGGGGGAAGAACTTGAGGTGTCCTTGGCTTATAGGAATGGTTGAAAATTGGGTGTTTGAAGAGGCATGTTTATTGTAAATCTCAACAATTTTATTCATCACTTGCAAGCCATCATCACTTTCAATCAAACGATGAAGATTCTCAATGGCAAGTATGGTAGTTGTGGAAATGTTTTCAAGTGACAAGTCTTGTTATAAGTGTGCAAAGTCCTCATGAATATTAATGAACTTTTCTTGTGAGAGGGAATTGGTTTGGTTGTCAACATTCATTGGATGGAAAGGTGAAGGCATGGAAGTGGTATTGTCAAGGCCTAATGCACCATTGTCCATACTAGGAGTAGGAGCTCGTGAGATCCCAAGATCCACAATGAAAGTGCTATCGCGGGATGCCGTGAGTCTAGAACTTCGTCTCACTAAAGTACCAAACACTCATAAAAGTACCACAAAGGAGGGGTGAAGGAAAAATCAAGCTAATCTAAGAGCTCTAAAATGAAAATAATAGAGATTCTACTAACTATAACAGAGATCCAACTACAAAAAATAGAAATTAAAACAAATGCCAGAAATGCTATCTAAAAAATGTAGAGGGATTGATTCGCCCTAGGTGGTGAATGAGTCCCAATATGAAGTTTTTTAGTGTTTTTCAAAAAATTTAAGATGATTTAAATGCTCTACAATATGTAATTTTTACATGCAAAATGCAGATTTTGATGTTTTTCAATTAGATGTAATGTAAAAATGAAAGCTAAATGAAGGTTTCACTGATGCAAAATGAAAAGTCCTAGAATGCAATATCAAATCAATTTCCTAATTGAATGCTAATGAAAATGGAAACTAAGATGCAGTATGTGAATGCAATTAGAAATCTAAAGTGTTCAAAATTTGGGTTCACCAAAATGAAACATAGATTTTTGGGACCCTATGGACTTCTCTTGCACTTATAGGGTTTTTCACCTAAAAGGAGAGAGATAGGGCCAAAAATGCTAATGTATCACTCAAATTGGGATGTATGAAATGTTTTTTAATGTAAATGGACCTAACTAAATGCAATTGACTAATCTGAATGACTAAAAATGAATGCAAAACTAAGATTTATGGCTTGTTTGAAAACACAGTGTGAAATGCAAATAATGAAGAAAATGAATGAAATATGCAGAACAGAAAGAGATGGGATGAAACAGAGTGCACTTGGGAAAAGTGTGATGATTTTGGAGTGTCTTGGATGCTGATGTAAATCATTGATTTTTCACAGTGGGACTCATTCGCCCAGGGTGGTGAATCAGTCCACCTACTAGTGAAAAACTGTCGAGAGCTAGTTTCTGTCTGTTGGGATCCAGAATCTGAAAAAACTCAAGTTTCCAGTCCTAAGGTGGGACTCATTTTCCATAGGTGGTGAATCAATCCTCTCCCAAATTTCTAAAAAAGTAGGAGACAACTCTGCAACATCAAATTTGGAAATGTCTGCTTGTCGGGTTGCCAAAGTCAGATCTGTAGAAAATAGACAAATAACTCTCTCCAAGCTTGGATTTGACTCAAGTTGACTTGAAAATCAATCTTCAACACCTAATAACCTATCAAATTTCAAAAAAACAAGAAATAGGGGAAAAATAATTAGGGGTTAGTGAATATGGGTTTTCTTTGGTCAAACCCCACTTTTGGTAATTAAACCCTTGAAAAGACAATGGAATGAAAGAGAAAGATAAACTAATAACATGCAAGTGCTATCAACTTACCTAACCCTTGATAGTGAAATTCTAAAATAATGTCAATGGCTACTTCAAAGTGCTTAAATAGTGCTTGAATTATTAATGTAAAGTGCTTGAGATTGCTTGAACATGATATGTGAATGTTGGAGGATTGTGGGAGATGTAAAATGAGGTGAAAATCGCTTATTTATACAATTCTTGTGCCTTAGTATCCATTCATACCTCATCATAGGCTGACATCAAGTGATTTTGAATAAAATCCTGAAAGGAAATTTGAAATATTTTGAATTTGGGGCCAAGGGGGACTCATTCGCCACCCATGGTGAATGAGTCCCACCTAGGACCTAAAAACATGTGTCAGAAAAAATGTTGTATTTAATGTTATTTGTCGGGTAAATATGCAAAAATACACTTAATTAAGTCATATGAGGGCATAAAGGGGCCAAATAAAGCATGATAAGGCTATAAATAGTGAAAATATGCCTAGAAGAGCGTGAAAGCTTGTTACAAGACTTTACAACACTTCAAAATAGGGCTTGTTGATGAGTGAAAAGATGATTTTTGGGTAAATTGCATTAAATAGAGTCTAGAAGAATGTAGAAATGTCTTACAACACTTCATAACACCTTCACAAGATGTCGTTCTTTGAGTTTTAGTACCTAAATAAGTATGTTCAAGCCATGTTACAACATATTTAATCAAACCAACATAGTTCCAACACCATGAAATAAGACCTAAAAGGCCATGAAAATGACAAGGGGCCATTTTTCTATGGCACAAAAGCGTGCCTTCTAGATGAGGGCAATAAAATGTTTGTTCAAACCCCTAGGGTTGAAAATAAAATGTTGGAAGCTAGGGATGGTCTCCAGGATATGGATGTTCTCTGGAATGAGGGACCTATTGAAAACAATGATGTTGGCCTAGCCCCCCTCCCCAATGTGGACTTGGGGATTAAATCAGAAATACCTAGATCCTACAAAACCATATCTTTTTTGGTGGGAAATGAGAAAGTGCATGAGATTATGATTCCTAATGTGCTAGAGAATCTTCCTAACCTTATTGATGGATTGATGAGCTCTGATGGTTTTTCCTCACAATCGAGCATGGATTATGCAGATGATTTAGGTTTGTTGTCTATTGAGGATACCACTAATGGGGAGGAGAACCCCATGGAGGTTGTTGTGAGGAAGACTCAGAGATACAAAAAAGAAGAAAGGTCTAGATGCTAGTAAATTATTTTTGGATAAGGATCTCTCCTAGCCTCAGAAGGATAAGAGGAAGAAACTTAGTGGGATCATACCCCCTAATGCAAAGAGGATGGAAGTAGAAACCAGCTTCCTAAATGCTTTGAATTTTTTTGGAGTGAGAAAGGACCCCCCCTAGTGAACAAATCTAATGGAGGTTAACTATATTTCATGGAATGTTCGGGGACTTGAAACCCTTGATAGAAAACATGTGGTAAGGAGATTCCCTACCCAAAAAAAGGAGAAAGATTTTGTCTTACTACAAGAAGTTAAGGTTGTTGGCTTCACCCTTGAAACAAGCCTATGAGTTATTTGGAAAGATGCTTCACAATTTACTACTAAGCATGATAAAGGTAAAGGGGGTGCTTCCCTCTTGCTTGCTAACAATTGGGTCCAATATGTGACTAGTTATAGAGTCTCCCCTTGCAATAGGGAAGTGTGGTTGATTACAAAGAAAGATTCAAGTTGCTTTGGGGTATGTTTGATCTATGCCCCCAATGACTATAGAGAAAGAATCATGCTCTGGAATTGACTTTATTCTCTGCAAGATATCTCATGGATTATTGGAGGCAACTTTAACTTTGTGGAAAAGGAGGAGGACAAATGGGGTGGAAAAGGTTGTGATTGGAAAGGAAATGAAAGGTTCTATTGGCAGAGGATGAAATCTAAACTTAGGATTGAAGACCCTATTGAAGGTCAGATGGACACTCATGCAATATGGTTTACTTGGTTCAATTCTCAAAAAGGGGGCAAAAGAATCTATTGCAAGTTGGATAGATTCTATATCAACAAAGATTTCTTCTCGGCCTCATTGGTGAAAGATGGATGTGAAGTTAAGGTCTTCCCCTTCACTCTTTTAGATCATCATCCCATCAGGGATTCTTTCTGATTGAGGGATGGGGTACCTAAGGTTGTTGGTTATAGTAACAACTTTTTTCTGAATTCCAGTCTCCTGAAGGATGTGGACTGCAGGGATGCTATCTTGTGTCTTAGGAAAATCAACAAATGGATGTACAAATATATTTATCCCATTGATAGATGGTCATTGAACACAGAAGGGTGGAAAATTATTTTTTAGACAATTGGGAGGAAAAAAGCTAAAGATAGCTGAGGAAAGGAGGTTCTGCTCCAAGACAATCTTCTCCAAGTTGAATATGAGTTGCAATCCAATCCCACAAATGAAGCCCTTATAAATAAACTGGATTTGGCCAAAGATTCACTCAAAAGACTCCTGAATACTAGAATCAAAGGTTTAAAGGTAAGAGCTAAGATGAACCGGTTGGAAAATGGGGATAAAGGTACCAAATTATTTTTTAGGTATATTAAAGAAAAGCAGGCTAGAGAACAAATTGACTTCATTTCTGTGGATGGTTCCCCAGTGATCAATCAAGAAGAGATAAGGAGCCACTTCTTCCAATTCTATAAAGGACTTTTCTCTTCAGAAAAGGAAGGGAGAGACAATATTCGAGCTAGAGAGCATATTAAGAGTCTTATCCTTAAGAAGATCAGTGAGGAAATGGAAAAGGAGTTGGGGAAAGAGGTGACCCTTGAAGAAATTAAAAAGGCCATTCTCTCTCTAAAGGATGATAAATCTCCCAAGGATGATGGGCTACCGGTTGAATTCTATAAATCTTTTATTGAGTGGATCTATGATGATCTTCTTCTAGTGTATAGGGAAGCCTTTGATAAGGGGTCCCTTGGTAGCAAAATTAATAAAGGGGTGATCAAGCTGATTCCTAAAGATGGTGATAGATCTTTGATCAAAAACTGGAGACTGATTACTCTTTTAAATGTTTCATACAAGATTTTGGCCAAAATTTTGGCCAACAGGGTATCCATAATTCTTCCTTCCATAATAAATTCTACACATACTGGTTTTATCAAGGGAAGGTATATTCTTGAGAATTTGATCACGAGTTGGGAGGCCTTGAACTAGGCAAAAAATTCAAATCAGAATGTTGCAATGATGCTCTTGGACTTTGAAAAGGCTTATGACAAGGTTGAATGGCATTTTTTGCTTCTGAAGCTAGAAGCTTTTGGTTTCCCTGAGGCCTTCTGTCAAATGGTTAGAACACTCTTCCAAGAAGCATTTGCTCAGGTTGAGGTGAATGGTATACCCACTCAGGAGATCCCTCTAGAGAGGTCTATAAGGAAACGCTACCCCTTGGCCCTGACACTATTTGTCATTGCCTCTGATGCTCTCCATTATCTTTTGAGAGAGAGTACTCTAGCTCCAAGAGTAAGAGGAGTTAGGTTGCCAGATGAAAATGAGCTTCTAAATCTCCAATTTGATGTTGATACCTCCATTCTGATTTTGATGGAGGATTGGAATTTTTCTAATATAATGAGGAAATTAGAAATATTTTGTTTGGCTTCAGGTGCAAAACTTCCCCCCTCTAAGTCTTGGTTGTTGGGTTGGACAGATAGACCCCCAGATTGGATTACTAAGTATGGCCTTTAGTGGGGTGGTCCCCACAAACTAGTAAGATATCTCAGGATCCCCTTTGTTGTGGAACCAGATTTGAAGGAAATGTGGCTTTGGATTCGGGATAAAATAGAAAATAAAATCTCCAAGTGGAATAGGAAATTCCTTTCTTTTGCTGGCTGGATACAAATCTGTCAGAAGATTCTCTCTTCTTACAACATATATCTTGTTTCTATTTGGTTCTTTAATTCATATCAAATTAATGAGATTCAAAAAAGAATAAGGGCTTTTCTCTAGTCAGATGGGAAAGTTAAGAGAAAGAGGCAAGTTGTTAACTGGGATTGGTGCGTCATTGAAAAATCTAAAGGTGGTCTGGGATTGAAAGACTTAAAGTTGCAGGGCATTTCCCTTGCATCAAAATGGATTCTAGGTTCTTTGGAAGGAGAGTAACCTTGGAAAGTCCTAATCTGATAGAATATTCTCAAAGATATCCCTAAATGTGCAAAGGCTTGGAAGTCCTTTCCTATCAGTGATATTCTTAGTAGCCAAGATATCATGTTACCTGCAGGGTACAATGTTTTTAGGACAATCTGGAAGACCTAGGAGGTGAGGAAAAAGCATCTAGATAATCACCAATTCATCAATGGATATTTTGGGACTATCCAGTCTCGTAGGTCTATCTGGTGGAATTTGCAACACAAAGGGAGGCCCTTGGCTCTAATCAAAGGTTGCTCTACACAACATTGGGCATTCCTTGGCATTATACATTTCAATGATATTTTGAAAGATGGAAAATTGAAGGGTTGGAATGAGTTGAATGCTAAATTTAACCTTCCCCCCTCTAACTGGAGAACCTATTCAGTCCTAAGAGAGGCTTGTAACTAGATAAATTTTCCTATGAAAAACAAAAATGATCCTAAATAGTTTAAAGACTTTCAATGGAGAAACGACTCTAATATAAGAAAGACTAAGGTTAAAGAACTTTATAATATGCTAACAAGTCACATTGACTTGACTAATCATCTAAACCAAACTTGGAAACTATAGTGGGATAGAACTCAATGGAAAAAAAAAATTTAGAATAAATGGGTTAGATAGATTGAAGCTAAGCAAGCAAGTTTTATATGGATCCTTATTTTACATAAAATTTCTTTTAAATGAAAATTTGATGACATTACTATTTGCACTTTATGTAGAGTTCTTGAAACTCTTAATCATATCTTTTTTTAATGCATTTTTACAAAGGAAATTTGGAAAATCTTATGTAATGAGCAAGATATTTGGGCCTCCAATGGGTAGTTGTTTCCTGAGAAGATTTTGTTTATGCATAATACAAAGATGGGGAAAACTACTAAGCTATTTTGGTTATGCTTGTCCTCAAATATTCTTTGGCTTATTTGGAAAGCGGGGAATGAAGATAACTTTCAGGGGAGAAAATGGTTACTTACTAAGTCTTCTAGGAGACTCATATTTTATAACATTGCTATGCAAGTTTATATCACTGTGGCTATCTCAAAGGATAAGTTTTGGAGCTATTTGGAAAATAGACAGGTTACTATTGACATAATGGAAGCAAGATATGGGAACTTATGGCCAGAGGGGCATCCAGGTGTGGATGTATTCATGAGGGCTCTTCATGATTTTCGTCAAGATCTTGCAAAGGGACATAATAAGAAAGCCAAGAACAAGAGTCAGGATGATAGGCCTTTAGGAGAGGAATTATCTGTTGCACAAGCCTCAGTGATCCTGAGTGGTGGCCATGGAGCTGACTAGTGCACTCTATGGATAGTCCTTTTGCATATCCTTTTGATCAGTAATAGTTGTTTATATTCATGTTCAACGAATTATACTTGTATATCTTGTAATGAATATTTGGTGTAGCTAATCTCTTTTGTTATAGGACAGTCGTTGGACCTTCTTTGGTTGCTCTCAGTTGAGGCAATATAGTTTTTGTAATGGGATTAGTCTAGGGGGGTTGGAAGTTGGTTGTTTCCTTTTGCTCTATTGTAAAGGGGGGTTATAGATTTTGTTATGTGGGGATACAATGATTTGATGTGGGGATGAACATTCAAACTTTATGACTTGTATTTTTTGCTTATTCTATAATTAATACAAAAAAAAACTCATACAAATTTTTTTCAAAGGGAGGTTATGTTTCAAGTTTTATTGAAGGAAAACCATGTGTTTTCACAACTATAAACTCCAGAAAATAGTTAATAGAGCCTATGACCTATATGGGTTTTTCCTATTATGTAAAGAAATGTTTGTAATGAAACACAATTCAAGGATTTTGCATTTATAATCACAAAAATCAAATCAAATCATGTATAAAGATATTCAACACTAGAATTTTGAGAAGAAAAATATGCTACTTTTATTTAAATAGTAGGAGTTTTTCTTTTACAAGTCTCAAAAATAATGAAAATACATAAAACTTGTTACTCTATATTGAAAAAAAATCTCTCAAATTGAGTTACAATCTCTTCTCTTGCATAAGGAAAAAAGAAGCATAGAAATAACAAACTCTAAAGAGTTGAAAGCTTGGCTTTATGGAAATCCACCTCTTTCATGACTGAAGTTGAACCTCATGGAATATGTTGAGTTTGCATGATGAGTTGAGAGTTGAATACTATGGAAATCCATCTAAACTAGTAGAAAATCATACAAGCTTTGGTGATGAGTGAGTTTACTTTGACTTTGACCTTTTCTCCTTTGCATGCTCCTTGAAGTGTGCCCACAATTGAACTGATCTTCAAAAAAAAGAAATAAATTGATTGGAATTGGTGTCTTCAATTAATTTGCATGAAACTATAGGTTGTTGGGTGTACAAGCCAAAAAATCCTCTATTTTAGGACCCCAAACTACCTCAAATTGCATACTTTTCGCTTTAAAATCCTCTTAAATCAAGTTACACCTATGTAGGCTTCTCAAAAAGGCCTTAATCGACTGAAAATGAACCAAAACTAAGCATTTAGGCCACTTAACTTATGAATGTTCCCTTGCATAATGATAGGTATGTGAGTTGTCTCAAGATAACTAAGTATTCAAGGTGGCCAGCTCCTCAAGTTTATTAAATAATGCATGCTTTAGGAACTTCCACTTATCCCTTTATATATCTACCTTTCTCAATTTAAATATGAATATCATACATTACATTTAACTGTTATGAGGACTATCATATTCATTATGATGGCTATCACTTAGACTGTCCATTCCTCAATAAATCTCCAATATTGGGTCTCACTGTCATTATTTGTTACTTATTGTGATGTTTTGTATCTTGAAAGTTAGGTGAGATATGCAAAAAGGATCATTAATATTGTGAGAGGACTGCCATCTCTTGGCATTGTGAATAATGCCTCTTTTATCTATTTTATGTGCATTAGTAAACACTAAACACTTAGCCTTATTTTGACTATCCTTTAGGGTTGGTTGTACTTAGCATGGTGATTTGATAGATTGATTAATAGAGATGATATTTAATACTTCTCTTAGAGGCTTGAAATATATGCTAACTTCCTAGTGAATGTACTTCCTCAACATGTCTGCCCACTTTCACACTTGTTATGACTCCATTATATGTATTTGAATTTCCTTTAGGTTTGTGAAGTTTCCCTATTGATACTGCCATGGATGCTTTGATAAGTTTCATCACTCACCATCCTTTATGCATACAATTGTCCTTATTCATCTCACTATGATTCTTCTAGATTTCATTTCTTATGTGACTACCCTTATTTTATGTGACTATCTTATGAATTTATTATGGAATGTCAATCTAATATAGGACTATCATGCTTTGATATTCCTTCACAACTTAGTTTTGAAACCATACCATTGTCACCTTCTTCTATGCATTGTCTTAAGAATTACTCTCATGGATACGATTGTCCTATGCAATTTGAAGTGACTCATTATTTCATGGTAGTCCTAATGTGTAACACTCTATCATGGTGACAAATTACCATCATATTCAATCCTTACATGACTACCACCTTCATATTTAGAAGACTACATGTTACCTATTTTTAGCTTTAGCTGAAAATAGGTAGAGCTTAATTGTATTCATCACAGAAAGGTGAAAAATTTCTGCTAAAGTACTCATTGAATTTCAAAATTTGATTATGCAAATGTTTGTAATAGAAGAACTCATAAATTTGCATAAAAGAATGTTGCTTTATTCATATTGTAAAAACTGAAGTCCTACACAAGCCGCAGGATTAGCCAATTTGATAATTATAATTGAATGATGAATACAAAAATGAAGTGTATATCATACAACTGAAAATAATGTAAACATAAGATAGAAGGTTATTCGTCATTGCTTGGAATGATGAATCATCGTTACACTTGAATTCTTTAGTTTTCATGCTTTCAAATTGATCCAACTCCAGACTCCAAAGGCATCTGCAAATATGATGAAATATGGTATTAGAGATGGTCTCTAAGAAATGAAAAATAATATCCTATCCTATGCCTACACTACCAACAGAAATATAACATACATTCAATCAATCATCCATCAGATGATTTCATTGTTCAAAGAAATAGAGCTCAATGGAAGCTTTCAACTTTGATTATTTTTGCTAACTTGTTTGTTAAATGTGCAGGAACATGTTCATTATATTATGATTAGTTTCATCAGATATGTGGAGAAAAACGGGCTCCCACAAGGGTTGAGACCGACATATTGAAAGGAAACCTCTCATTCACATCATTATTTGAGAGTTATCAGATATTCAATTGTAGTCATCAAGAAAGGATTGCTATAACAAGAGGAATTCACAAGAGCAGACTTTGATCCTTTATGACAAAAATAGATTGAGCAAATCATCCCTTCGCTCATCATTCAAGATATGCATATATACAAAAGCATGAGTCACTTTTGGTGAGCCAATACAAGCCATTGACAACTATTTTATGGAGGAGCAGCCTCAATCTATATGAAATCAACATTAAAATACAATAGTATTTCAATGATAAATGCTTTCCTATCAGTAGAATTTGTCACCATAATACACAGTACTCATACTCAGCCTAAAGATACCATTATGTTTACATGATGAATTAAGGATTGGAACATACTCGTAGTGTAGTTCATGCATATTAGCATAAAGGACAGCACTAACAATCATTTGAAAAGATTCATATTGTCAAGAATAATAGAAGTGACAACATGACATTGGTCTTAATCTCATAGTATATGCATAAAGTCATGAAATCAAGGAAACAGTGAGAACATACTTTTTGACAAGGTATGAAGATCACAAGAACATGAAGGTTTCATCAAAAAGTACAGTGATTATTGTTTACAATGAAAAAATAGAAGCAATGAAGTGCAATGGTGATTCATTCATATAAAAGTCATTTTTTCTGTTACACAGTGTTCTGTAAGTATTCAAAGAGAATAGTGATCGCAATGGTGATTAAATAGTCACATCGGAGGAATGAGTTATTCATCAGGAAGAAGATATGCTATAGCACTTCCATGATAGCAATGATATTACAGTCAATGCAAGATATAAAAGGATGTTTGGCAGTCCCTATGACTGGTAAAATTGAGATGAGGATTATAGAATAAACAATGTTGTTCCAGGGCAACACTATGGGTTTCTTATGAGCAATGATTCAACATGAGTAAGGAAATTATACCATATGTCTTCAAACAACTCAAAGAAAATGCATTGGTAAACGATTAGTTACATAACAACATGTAGCATCATAACAAACGGGTGAAACAACAAGAGGTTTCCCAACTGCCACAGCATAAGCAAGGGGGTCAATTTTTATCATTAAAGACTAAGTGTAGTAGAGTATACAGGAAATAATACTCATTTTCATTGATTTATAGCCATGGTCTTGTATAACCAGAAGAATTTTTTATTTCAAAATAAAATAATGTTCAGTTTTGAAGCAAGCCACAGTCATATAGGTGGAAGGTTAATGAAATATTTCACAGAGGCTATGACCGAATGGAAGCAATAGAGCTCAAAACCCGTGGCTTGTCACAAGGAAATGAAACCCCAGGATTTTCTTATGTCATCAGCTAAAGAAATAAAGAGAGTGCACATTCTAAATGGTGAATACCCAAAAAAAATCATACAGTCGTGGCCCTATCTCTTTAGGTAATAAATAAAACCTAGTTGTATTCTTCAAATGATGACCTGGGGATTTCTTTTATCTCACAAATGCAAAAATAAAGAGATATTTGAGCTTGACCAAGTAAATCAAAACAAAGAATGGAGAGATCTTTTCAGTAAATTGAATATGGTTCTCATAGCAAGCGGATTAAAGCATATACAGCAAGACAACATGAACAAGAGAACAAAAACAATGAAATCATTAGTACAATTGCGACCTTAGAAAAAGAGAATACAGAAGATGCGCTTACCATGCAATGTTTTCCAAAGATTCACCAACAGAGCTTCAAACAGATGCTAAATGAGTGCAGTTCAATATCCTTCAAACCCTGATGCTCTCATCATGGCGGTGGCCAGTAACAGACTTCTCCCAAAATATATAAGTGAAAATGAAATGATTTAGGGTTCCTTTGCTCAAGTCGAATGATAGGCATTTTTGACCTTATTTTTTAAAATAAAATCATTTCATTCTTTTTTTCACTGTGGTGTTGACTTTCAAATTCAATAAGACCTAATGATTTTCCCTTACCCATGCCATTTAAGGTGGAATTCAAACTTATGTTTGATTTTTGAGATATTTACATAGTGTCACTTCAGTCTTTACATAATTTCGACTAGGTCACTATAGTAATTAAATATTAAATGGTAATATTCCTATTACCTTAATATTTAATATGAAAATGCATGAGTAAGAGACTCAACATATTAAATATTAAAATAATCAGAAATTATTGTTTTTAATATTTAATTAAAGCTACCACTTTTTCCAAAACATGCAATAAACATAAGTGCAACTGGAATATTTTTCATGTAGAACAATAAAATACTGGAGTTCTATTTCTGGAAATCAACTGATCATGCATTCAAAGGCAAACTAGAGGCTTTTATCTTGTTTTCATGCAATTTTGAGATCAACCTTGGTCACCTACAGTATGAGACAGAGTTTTGAGTTGTTGAAGCTCAGTTAACATCGATGGGCCCTCTTTTTATGCATTTTCATTGTTGCTCATGAATGGAGATTTGAGGAGATATTATTACTTCAGATCACTTGCAATGCTATTTTTATGCATTTTGGAGCCAGTTCGAGTTACTTTTCAGTTGTACACATTGTGACTGTGAGTTTGAGCCCGAGTGCACTCATTTTGCATGAGTTTAAGCTCTTCTTTTCGAAATCTTTATTTTTGCTCGGGATTTGCCTTGGAGTTATCATTTTCACACTAAAATTGACTTTTAGTTTCATCTTCATGCCTTTTGAAGGCTTTTTGTATATATTGGAAAAAGTTTATCTTTTTCCTCTAGTTCTTGTTTTTCAGCCTTTGCATTCTACAAAGTGAATTATCATGTAACTCAGCTTTCAGAATTTAATAAATTATGCAGCAATATTTACAAGTTATCTTGGAGTATCATTTGCAGAGCGTTCCTTCTTTTGTCATTGCAAGTTAAATATCATCCTTCTTAGATTCAGGTGTTTTTTTTTGTGAATGTTTTGGATGCAAATTTAATGTGTTTGATATCAGAACCTTTAAATTTCTGTCAACATTCGTGAATGCATGTACACGAAGAAACAGTCTTAGTTGCAGGTCATAAATTGTGTCTCAAGTATATCCATATCTTTAAGTTGTGAAAATAAATTCTTTCTTCATAAAGAATAAATTATTAGACCTATCTGTGAATCATTAATGCAGTTAAATTGTTCAATCTAAGTTATGAAAATAAGCTTCATGATGAATCAATTGTGAGTTAATCTATTTTCTTTAAATCAAATAGGTGCATCACCACAGTTCATTTTTTCCAGTTTTGCATTAGATTGAGTTTTTTTCCCTTTTCCCATCAAATTTTAAAGTCTATAATCAGATAATCATATAGGAACCAGCCTAGAATCTGGAGGTCTATCTTCGCCATAGGAATACCCACAGCCTGAAGATAGTTCTCATGTTTCAACAAATTGTTGAATTTAATTATTCAAGCGTTCGGGTGCAATCTGATTGACAACACTACCCTTAGGTCACAATCATAAATCGCATTCAAGGTATGTTTATAGTCATAAAGGATTTTAAGGAATGTTACAATCATTTCCCCTATAAAATTTTCTCTTTGATCAATTATATTGATCTATTTGGTTCATGTCTTCACTGCCTCATTGCCCCACAACATTAGCTTTTGTTGTTGCATATTTCCACCCTTGGTTGAAAATGATTCATTGGTGATTGTCCTTGATACATTACCTTATTGTGTTTATTTTAAAAGGTGATTGTGCTCTTTTAACTACCCATGAAGGCTACATATTGATTACATACTAAATTTCCATTATCTCACTGATCAAAGGTTTTAAGGCACAAAGAGTCATCAAGACTTTATTGCATACTACTTCCCCTCCCCTTCTTGTGTTTTTCCTTCATAGTCTACCCCTTTTCATAACTCTTCCCTTTCATCAATTGTAGTGACTATCCTATTTTGGTCTACCATTGCATTGTTTCTTGAGGTCTTCACTTCAAGGTCATAGTCACAAGGTCCTTATTATAATCATTAAGACTCATTAAGACTCATTGCAAGGTATAGTCACAAAGGTCCTTATTACAGTCATTAAGAATCATAAATCACTCTCACTATCCTTTTTATAACTCTTAGGTGTTGACTGTCATAAATTGAATTGTCCTTAGGATATGTAGTTCTCTTTTCATTGATGAATCTTCATGGTCCTTTATGAATTTCTATGCTCATTAGCACACACATTCCAAACTATCATAATATCACTATCATTATACTTGGAAAAACAACATGAACTTTCATTGACTTCCCTCATGATTGTGCTCTTAATACTACCCTTTCATGACTATTTTTGAAGTGACTATCTTGTAGATAATAGGGTAAGTGTCTTTTATTTAGCTTTGTAATGTGGTCACTTCTTCAATGGGCTCAAGATTACCACCCTTATTCTCCACGAATTTTTCTTCATTTGTAGGGACTATCAACATACTTGAAAATGTCACATGCATAAATTCATTGCCCCTTGATTGTCATAGGATCTATCTTCAAGTCTGATCCTTTTGATGGAGGACTATCCTTGTCATTTGATAACTTACTGCCCTTTAGCTTCTTGTTAACCCTCATTTTTGGGATGGTCTTCATAAAATTTTTCCTTTCATCATTCCTTCATGGTGCAATTTCTTTCACTATTATATTCTGAAGAATGTCTTTCTTCATGAGATTGATGATTATCTTCGTGACTGAGTTTAAACTCCTCATCACTACCCTCCTTGATGTAGGACTATTAACTTTTCACATAATCTCTTTACTCTTGACTATCTTCATGAACCTTTTCCTTTGTTCTAACTAGCTTGAAGGTCACTATCATTGACCTTTCTAATATTCCTTCCTTGAAAACCTTGCTCTAAGCTTCATGACTATCTTTATCATCTTGTCATTGCCTTCCATCATAAGTATTTTGATGTGTTCATTGTGAAATGTTATTTTTTTGACACATTATTGTGATTTTTTCATAACACATTATTGTGATTTTTTCATAGTGATTAGCTTTATCACAATCATAAATGTTATTATTGTATTTTTACCCAAGGAAATGAAATTTTTTCCTCTGTCTTTTTTTACGAGATTGTATCTTCATTTAGACTACCTCCTTAGATGACAGTTTTCTTTTGTCCATTTGGTAACTTTACAACCTCTTTGACACTATCACCTTTTGAACTGCATATGCTAACTATCATATTCATGGCTTCTTCATCTATCAATTCCAACATTCATTCCATTTTTTTGCTATAACCCTAGCCTCCAAATTTTCCTTATCATAGTGTAGCAAGAAATTTCACTTGTTCTATCCTTCTCAAGAAGATACACTACAACTATAATTAAGAAACATGGTACAAACTCTTCCACATTTACGTTAATGACATATAGAATGGTATCATCATTCATATCACAATAGATAGCACTATTTTCTATTATCATATATTGGTAAGACTATTAATAATAACTCTTCTTTTCCTTTGTCTAAAACCCTACTCAAACATTGAGATGAATCTATTGAAGTGGTATAGAAACATTGGCAATGGATTTTCAAGAAGCTTTCTTAATGGTGTAATGATTCTCTTGATACCTTTAAATACTTTGTGTTCTTGGACTACCTTCATCACTAGGGTTTCATGACTTTCACAAAAGATCTAAAATGTTATGATGACTATCTTCATAGTATTACATTGACCCTTGAAACTAAAACTCCTAGGTTTTTCTTCTATCCATATTCTTTTGAAAACTCTTGACCTCCATATCAATAAATAGTGTTTGACAAAACTAAAAGCATGTGATATATTCCCCAATTTGTAAATGAAAACCCTTTTGTGTACATTATGATGTGTAGATTTCTCCCTTTTCTTTTCTTTTTTTAAAATAAATAAATAACAAAAGATAACTACAAGAACTAATGAGTATTCATTAAGAATGCTTAATGTAGATTTAAAATGCAATAAATAAGGGTTTATTCAGTACACCTCCCTAATGAATTCATATCCTCAAATTTACATGGTTGGGAATGATTAACAAAACCCATGATCCAATTGCAACCTCTTTTCCACTCCTATCTTCATGGAAATGTCATCTAAAACCTTCTTCAAATCTCCATGCAAGCTCCTTCAAACTTCAGCTCTAGCAGAAAATGAAACCTAACTCCCCCTCGACATGACGTCTTCTTCAAATTTTCCTTTCAAATTGTCCTTTTCTAAACTTGGCACTCAAACATAGAGTTTTCTCCTTTATTTTCATGCAATGTGAGCCTTTATTGGATTTTGGTATGGAGTAAGGGTTTCAAATATAAGCTTCACCATTTAACTATCTTCTAATGTTCTTTTGATGATCCTAATCAAATTTTTAATTGTAAATTCAACTTGACCATTACCCTACACGGGTAATAGTTGGATGAAGCACTCAAAAATAAGTCATTTTTAATAGCCCAATTAGTTATTTTTATGCCAATGAAAAATAATGGTGTTGAACACCCAGAATACTGAGAGGGGGGGGTGAATTAGTATTTTATATGACCAATTACTCACAAACCATCCAATTAACAAGGTATATCTAATTGTAGCAATAAATGAAAGCATGAAAGGAATAATAAGATCTCATAATACAAGAACACCATGATTTTTACATGGAAAAACCAAAAAGGGAAAAACCACAATGAGGATTAGCTCATAATATATTATAACTAGTTACAAGATATTACAGGGGCTCACTACTAGGACACACTGTCCTTATAAGGCTCATAGCCAGAGATAGATACAAAACCAAAAAATGGCTTCACAACCAGCATTTGAATTGATACAAAGTGCACCTTCCTTGTGTTGAACTCAGTTCCGTTGAAGCTCTTAACACAAAACATTGCTCAACTTAGCAATTGCTCAATATTCACAACAATTATTCACTTATTTTGATCTCACACATCTAAATTTTCATGTTTGTACAATGTCAAACCTCTTGCACATCATATCATATGTGTTCTACCACTCAAAAAATTCTCACATATATACCCAATTGCATCCACATACATCAATTAGGTCAGCCTAATTAGATGTAGCCCTATTTTAATTCAAAATAGCTTTGTTGGCTTCACACACGATTCAAAAGAATATTCACACTCAAGCCAAGCATGCAATACTTGATTTAAGTTGGAAAGGACCTAAAATAGGTCCTACTAACATCCACAGTACATACTTATCCTTTACAACACATAACATGTATTAGGTTGGCCAAGAATTAGACCTAATCACAAAATAAGCCAACTGATCACACACTTATAATTCTAATGTTCATATAAGTACACGTGATCCAGAATATATATTAATGAAACCTATGAGAAATCTCCCAAAATTGCTAACAATGATTCTCAATACCAAAGAAATGTGGACAAGATTATATTTGTCCAATCACACTGTATAAGCCAAAACTGAATGTCAAACTTATGTCATTTGTAACTTTCAACCTGCTTAATAGCTAAAACCTTGATCATAGATGCATATAATAGTAAGGAATAACATATTGTAACCTCTTGAGCTGATCTTGTTGCATGAAAGTTTCAAACCAAAATGTTGTTCAAATTAAAATGTACTAATTATGTTTACCATATTAGACAAAATTGTCAACAATTAATGTTGGCATCAATGACAACACATTAAGGGCTTTCTTCTTCATTTTTTCAAAAAATGGACTATCTAAAATAATGGATTTAGGAGTTCCAAAAATTTCAACCAAATCTTCATAGAAGTTTAGAACTGAGTTTTCATTTGCTTCTTTCAATTCTACTCCTTCTATCCATTTGGTAAAGTAGTCCATTTTTGTTAGTATACACTTGTGTCTTGAATTCAATGGTGGATTTATGAGCCCAATAAAATCAAGAACCTGCTTTATGAAGGGTTTTTCTACCTAAATTGGTTGCAATGGTAAGGCTGAAAACCTCTATTTCCATGCAAATAAAGCACACTTTCTTACCCATTCATGTGCATCCTTATACAAATTAGGCTAAAAGTAACCACATTTCATTATTGTTAGCACTTTTGTTCTTGGTGCAAAAAGGCCACCAACCACCCCATCATGGAATTCTTCAAGAACTTTGTTAGTTTGATCAACTTCAATGCATATGAACAATACACCATTGAAGTCTCTTATAAATAAGATGTCATCTACAATCACAAAAGGAATTTCTTGCAATATTAAATACCTTCTTTTTGCATTATTTAAGACTTTAGGACAATCACCTATTTGAAGATAATGTATCATTTCATGTACCCAACTTGAAGAATAAGTTGGGACAATAGCTTCATTATTAAGCACTTGGACAACCTCTTCTTCAATCTCTTCACTCTTTTCTAACTTACCAACCAGTTGTTCACATAATCCTTTTCCTCTTACCATCTTAGGAACTTTAATTTCCACGTCATATTCCATGACTTTGGTTATCCAACCATCTCTCTCATCATTTAAATATTTTCTTAGCAAAATATATTTGAAACTTGGGTGAGAAACCATCAAATTTATCTTATTATTTGAAACCAAGTGCCTAAACTTTTTAAGGCTTCTAATCACAGCTAAAAGATTTTTTCAATAAAAGAAGAACTTTCTTCATACTCTTCCAATCCTTGGTTGAAGAAAGCAATTGGCTACTCCAAATCTTCTTCATTTTGTTGCACTAGCATAGTTGAGATTGTATCCATACTTATAAAAGCATACAATATAAAATATTTAGAGAAATCATGATTAATAAGTGTAGGTGTAGATGCTAAAGCTTCCTTGATATTCTCAAAATTTCTCTTAACTCATTTTGACCATCTAAAACAAACATTTTTCTTCAACATTATTTTTAATGGCTTCAAAAGATAAGTTATATTTGGTATAAATCTTCTCACAAAATTTAACCTACCAAGAAAATTTTTCAAACCTTTCTTGTGACTTGGCAAAGGAAAAGCTAGTATGGAACTTATGCTCTCAGGGTCAATGACAATTCCATCTTTTGACACTACATGGCCAAGAATTTTACCATCATAAACAACAAAAATACTCTTCTTTGGGTTGAGTGAAATACCATATTCTCTAAACCTATCAAATACTTTCCTAAGATGAATGAATTTTTTGTTAGCATCCTTATCAAAAACAATAATATCATCAAGATAAATCAACACAAACTCATTTATCAACCTCTGAAAAATCCATATCCATTTCCCTTTGGAAGGTTTCTCCAACATTGGAAAATCAAAAGGGCATCATTCAGTATGCCATTGTACCCCATTTAGTAGTGAAAGAAGTTTTATATTGGTCTTTCTCTTTTAATAAAACTTGATTATAACTAGAAAAACCATCTAATAATGAAAACCTCTTAGAACAAGATAAAACTTGTAAGATTTGATCCATAGAAGGTAGTGGGTAGTAGTTTTTGAGAGATACTCTATTTAGGTCCCTAAAATCAACACATATTCTTATTTCTCTACTCTTTTTCCTAACATGAACTAGATTAGAGATCCAAGAGGTGTGTTTTATAAGAAAGATAATGCTACCCTCTATCAATTTTCTCAACTCCATTTTCATGAGTGGCTCTAATTTTGGGTTCAATGGCCTTTACTTTTTCCTTATAGGTTTGGCATTATCTTCAAGCTCAATAGTGTGTTGGGAAAGCTTGGGGTCAAACCCATTCAAAACACTATACTTATATGCAAAAATATCATCATATTCTTGACATAATTGAATAAAAGCAACCTTCTTTCAGTTGTACATACTTTACCCAACTTCAAAAGCTTCTCTTTGAAAATGCTTACCTATTCATAGTGATCTTGTTTGACTTGCATGCTCTATTCTTTTTTTCTTGATCATCAGAACTAAAAAATGACTCTAATGACACCAAACATTTTGACAACTTGTTAGTTTTCAGCTATATAATTTTCTCACCATACTGTTGCTACATTTTATTGTTGGTTAGCAGCTAAAAAAATTCAACCTCTTCAATCAAAAACTTTTTAATTTTCTTATCAATATAAAACACTTATCAATGTGTTTGATTATTAGGTATTGAAGGCCTTACCGCAACTTTCACATACTGCTCTACCTTACCATTGTTGATGTCATTTAGAATATCATATTGTGCTCTTGTTGTATCCAACCTATTAGCATGTTTTCTCTCATTTATAGGTATGGACAACAAGTTAAAAGTATCAAATTCTTCAATTATATCCCAAATTCTATGCCTATAAGACTTGAGAAAATCATTTTTTGAGAAATTTAGATCTCTCGCCTAATTTACAATGAGTTCACTATCACAAAATACCTACAAACACTTGATTTTTCTCTTCCTTGCCACTCCAAACCATGAAAAAGTGTGCATCATACTTTGTTATATTATTAGTACAACTAAAAGTAAAACTAAAAATTGAATAATACTCCTCACCTGTAGGAGACACAAGAATTGCTCCTCCACTGACACCATTTTTACTCCTTGGTACATCAAAATAGAGATGCCATAACTCATTCAAATACTATGCATACTATTTTTTTTCATCTTTTATTAAGTTAGGGATAATAACTTCTTTCTCAGGGATCAAATAGATACCCAATCCTACTTCCTCCATATGCTTGAACAAAACAACTTCAAAATTCTCAATTTCCCACTCATCTAAAAACATCAAAAATGACTTCTATTGAAATAGTAGGCTCTTAGATAACAAGTTGTTCTTCTTGCTTGTGAATGATAAAATTTTCATTCACAACGCTAGGGACATAAGGCTCTATATGGTATTTTTTAATAGGATCTGATTTGACTATAACCCTGGCTACATACCTTGTTCTAAAAAAACATGTGTGACCAATCAGTAGATAGATAACCACCCAATTTTGTAGTGAAGTCCCTAGAAAGGCATATGGAAAAGTACGGTGGTAGATCTATGCCACAAATGTCTTGAGATATAAAAAAAATTGGATACACATGAGAAGTGAGGCTCAAAATCTTAATGAGTCCAATAGTATTAATGGTTGTCACATACAACTACACTACTCCTTTGGAAAGAGGTTCATATGATAGACTAGTTTTTTCAACTATCTATTTGGGCATTACAAAACTACTTGAACCTAAGTCAATCATGTAATTATGGAAAAGGTTTTGGCCACTAATAAAAGATAAGTAAAATGGAGGTGGTTTGGTATCTTTGGTTTGTTTCACTTTTTGCTTGTGGAGACTATCATGTGCAACTCTAGGTTGCTCTTTGAAAGATTCATTTGAAAAGGAAAGGTTAGTTAAATATTTTTGCAAAAAATATTTTTGTCCAAGAAGAGATATTGAACCCCACATTGACATAATGAAATTTACCTTCTTCACATGCTCCAAAATATTGAATGGTATTGTGCTAACCTTTGGTTGTTCTCTTGGAATAGCAACATCATCTAATGTTTTCAATGATTTTGGTTGATTACTAGGTTGTTATTTGTTCATTCTAGCTTGTCCTCTTGGTATTATTTGCACATTTGGTGTATGTGATGGAACATAAACACTTTGGTGACCTATAGGAGCCTAATTTTTCCCCTTATTAGCTTATTATTGTTGAACACCCGAAATATTGAGAGGGGGGCTTAATCAATATTCTATTAAACTAATTAATCATAAACCATCCAATTATCAATACAAATCTAATTGCAGTAATGAATGAAAACATGAAGCAACCACAAGAACATATGACACATGAACACTAGGATTTTTACGTGGAAAACCCAAAAAGGGAAAAACCACGGTGAGGATTAGGTTGAACAATACATTATAACCAGTTATAAGATATTATAGAGGCTCACTACTAGGACACACTGTCCAATAAGGCTCACAACCATAAATAGATACAAAAACAAAAATGGCTACACAACCAAGATGTGAACTGATACAAAATGCACCTTCCTTGTGTTGAATTCATTTCCTTCAAAGATCTAAATACAAAATACTGTTGTACTTTACAATCGCTCAACATTCACAAAAATTCTACTATTATTCATATAACACACATACAAATTTACATGTTTTCATCATATCACATATCATCTCACATTACTTGTCATATCATCTCACACCGTGTCATCCTACAACTAAAAAATGTTTTAAATATATACCAAATAGATCTGCATACATCAATTAGGTCAACCTAATTAGATGTATCCCTATTTTAAATCAAAATTGTCTTGTTCGCTCCAAACTTGAATCAAAAACACCTTTCCACTCAAACCAAATATGCAACACTCAATTTACGTCAGCATGGACCTAAAATATATCTCATTAATATTCACAATACATATTTAAGCTCCACAACATATATCAAGCATTAGGTTGGCTAGGAGTTTGACCTAATCACAAAATAAGCCAACTAATCAAACACCAACAATCCATTTGATCATATAATCACATGCAATCTAGAATATATCTAGTGTACTAACATCTTTAAACAATATCCCAAAATTGCAAAGTCTAATTCCAATCATCGGAGGAACGTGGACCAGATTACACATACTCATTTACATTGTATAAAGCCAAAGCTGAATGCTGAACTACTATCACTTGTAACTTTGAGCCTGTTCATCCAAAATCATTGAAATATTGAACATAGATGCACTTAGTAGTTAGGAATAACATATTATAACCTCATAAGAAGATCTTTTTACATGAAAAATTATGGATTAAAATACTGGATTAGGATGTCTCCATTCTATTCACTAGATTAGAGAAAATGTCAACAATCAATGTTGGCATCAATGAAAACACATTAAAGGGTTCCTTCTTCATTCTTTCAACAATCTCCCCCTTTTTCATTGATGGCAACATGTTCCAAAAATTAATCTTCAAAAACTTAATTCATGCACCATCTCCAACTATCTTCAAACACTTCAAACATACATCATCTCCCCCTTTATCTGACTTCTCCAATCATCAAACTTCTCCCAAAAACATTTCTTATCACTTGACTTCTCAAGCATCAAAACTTCTCCCCCTTTAACATCAAGGACAAAGGGTGTACCAATAACACACATGTAAGCTCTAAAATTGATGCATATGTATATAAAAACAATTAAAATGTATTGACTCCCCCTCAGGGAGTTATCCCAAAAATGGTCCAACTGTATGTACAATGAAAAAAATTTAAAAAAAATTGAAAATATCGAAAGAAAAGATATTCAACTGAAGGAGGAGGCACCTTCTAGCTCCTTGAGAATCACTTGCCAAGCAGAATTCCCTTTATTCCAAGTCTTTTTGGCTACAAAAAGTGATTTATACATTGATTCTAGTTCAACTATGCTCTCCTCTCCCTCTTTCGAAGTACTTGGATTCATATTTATCTTTACAAGCTTATCTGCAGTAGCAAGGGAACTTGACATTGGTACAATCTTGGTCTTCACCAAGTCCCCAAGCTATCAAAATCTCCTTATTATGTCTTCTTTTTTCCTTTGTAAAGTGAAAAACTTGTTTTGTAGATCTGTAATGGCAATCCAAGAGGTATAATCTCTATCTTGCACTAGGTCAAAGGTTGTGAAGACATTAGTTATATGTGACTCAATAGACTCCATTAAGTCCTTAATGCCTTGAGTTGCATCCGACCACCTCATGCAATACCAAAAAAAGGTCGGCCTCATCCTCGCATTATTGTACTTCTTTTAGACATTCTTCCACTTTGCTATGTGCAGATGCACATCTATCTTGCAGCTCTAGAAGTATTTTCTTAGCAAACCTTGATTTAATATCTATCTCAGTCAGCTCCTTCAGACCAGAGGCATACTCCTTGAGAGAATCAACTAGAAACTTTAGATTTTCAATAGGAGTTAAAGAATTATCAATTTGGCACCAGGAGTAGCATCCTGTAGAGACTTGATAACACCATTAATCAATTCTATCCCCTTTTGATGTGTCTCTATAATCTCTTTTCTTCTAGAGGCATGAAAAATGTCTCCAAGCTCCAACTATGATGCAGGAGCATCCATGGGCTCGTGCAATCTTGCATCAACAAAAAAAATTATTTTAATTTTGATTGGTTTTCAATAAATGGTTGACACATATATTTTTAATTATTAGAATAATGTAATTTGAAATTAAATTACATTAACATTTCATGTTGAATGATTATGCCCGAAAAAGCAGGTGTTGCAAAGGAAATGGAAGTGCAAAAATTCAAATTTTGGATTTTTACAAGTTAAAGGAAATTCTTGAGATTTTCATTTGAAATCAAATCTCAACTACCACAAATCCCTAAAAAATAGGGATTTTCAAAATTGTGGAAACTTTCATGAGTGAGTTCAATTTCGGAAACTGCCTGTAAAGTGTATGTGAGACCGGTTGCTTCAACAAGTGAGAAGTTTTATTTTTGATTTTTTTGAATTTCAATTTAGAAATTCTCTCCTTTTGGGCATGGATTTTTGGGAAGGTTGATTTTTTAGTTTGAAATAGAAATGAAATTAATTTCATTTCATTCCGACAGATTTGGAAAGTTGGTAATAAAAGATAATTCATTTACATTTTGAAGTTAGTTTTCAAAGTGGAGGAAACTCATAATTTGAGGTGGATTTTTCTCTAAGGAGAAATGGCAGCAAAGTGTGAAGGATTCAATAATTTTATTGCAGCCATTGTTGAGGAGCGACAGAGTGTGCATGTGGGTTGGTTGTAGTGCTTGAGAAGCACATAAATTCTATGGAATGTTGCAGATTTTTGTAATGAATTCTATGATGTTGTAAAGGGAATATGTGGTTCCCATAGTCTCAATAAGACTTTATTATTTTGTAATTGCAGATTTTTCATTTTAATAATAGTTGCATGTTACAGTTTCTTTCATACTTGTGTTGAAATTCACAGTGAATTGAGAATTTGCACTTGTGTTGAAATTAAGTCAGTGGAGAGGGTTTTGTGTCACCCCCTCCCTACTTCAGTTGTATCAGAGCAGGAGTTCTTGAGTGTGCAGGGAGAGCGTTGAATGCGAGGTAGTTTGCACCAGGACTTGTAGTGTGTGTGATTTGTGTGTAGACAGATCCCCGGACGTGAGGTAGTCTATACCAGAGAGGATGGGATGGTTCATGAGGAGGCCTGTAAGAATTTTATTTTGGGAAAATTATTGAGAAGAAGTGGAAAATAAGAATTACCATGAAGAATTTGAAAAGCTCCAAGGTCAAGTAGATGTATTGGAAAAGTTGATTAAGGAGAAAGAAGGAATACAAGAAGAGAGATTTGGGAAGAAGAATGTTTTGTTGAAAGAGGACAGAAAAAAGAAAAGAAAAATAAAGGAAGGATGGATGGAGAAAGAAAGAAGAGAAAATAGTCACTGCAGATCATAAATTTAATGGTAATTTTAAAGATTTTGTTTCATCTGAAATTTTTTTGTTTGCAGGATTTAGCAAGGAAAAGGAAAATGGTGAAAAGGAGAAGGATATCACAACAAAAAAAGAGGTATCTGTTAATTTTGTTAATGAAAATTTACATGCAAAAGAAGTAGATGAAGTTATGGATGAAATTACAGTAATTTCAAAAGTGGATTTTGATAGTCCTAGATTTGATAAAAGGGAATGAAGAAGAAGAATATAGTCTCCTATTGAAAGAGGAGATGAGAAAATTAGAAAAATTATTTCAGGGAGAAATTATAGAAGATGATGAAAAGAAAGAGGTGAATGTAGCTGAAAATTGTCTTGTAGAAGACATGGAGAAAAAGGAGCACAAAGTTGAGTTGAAGGAGGGTGGTAATCAACTTGTTGCAGCAGAAAAAAAAAAGGGAGGTAACACATGATTTCATTTGTTTTAATGAAGAGAAGGATGTTAATTATTGTTTTCCAAAATTGCATAGTGTAGAATGGTGGGAGCTGAATTTTGTGAATAAAGGCAGAAAAAGGGGAAGAATGAAGGGGAGTAGAGATGGAATATTGCAAGCAAAGGGAAAAAAAATGTTCGCAATGATGAGGTTGAGAAGTGGATCTAGCATGAACATAGCATATTCAAATGTTCATGAGCTTCGCTCATCGAACATTTTTGTTCCTACTATGGGTGTCTGATGCAGGAGCATCCATGGGCTCGTGCAATCTTGCATCAACCAAAAAAAAATTATTTTAATTTTGTTTGGTTTTCAATAAATGGTTGCCACATATATTTGTAATTATTGGAATAATGTAATTTGAAATTAAATTACATTAACATTTCATGTTGAATGATTATGCCTGAAAAAGCAGGTGTTGCAAAGGAAATGGAAATGCAAAAATTCAAAATTTGGATTTTTCCAAGTTAAAGGCAATTCTTGAGGTTTTAATTTGAAATCAAATCTCAACTACCACATGTTATGCCTTGCATAACCAACCCCATTTTGAGTTGGAACAAAATGGGTCCCCCTTTCTCTTTCTGGTTTCTTTTCCTTTTGGTTACTTGCTTTCCCCTTTGAAATTCTTTTGTTTTCCTCCTAATTTTGACTTTTGATCTATCTGATTTAATCTTGGTTCTATCTCAACCTAAGTTGGTTTTCTTCTTGCTAGGAATCTAGTAAAATAATTATAAGCAATGGTGGATTTATTATAATATGTCTTATTTGCTTCTAAGGGCTAATGTAGACCTTTCTTTTGTAGGATTAAATCCTACACATGATGATATTTGCTAGGGGAGCTCAGTTGGAAGGCATGCCTCAATCCAGTTGGTCCTAAAAATCAGTTAAGGCAAAAGTCGACAAGACCCCAGAGATGTCACAGCGAGCGAAATTCATGTGCAGTCAACTATCGGCAAGACATCAATCAAGGTCATGGCGACTAGGAGCTTCCCTTCAACATGAAATTATCATTCAGAGAAAGGTCTCGGCGAGATCTAAATGTCTCACCAATCAACAACGAAGAGAGTACATACCGGCGGGAGATTTTGACTTTGGGGTGAAGTCTCAGCGACTTCACGAAGTCTCACCGACTAGCAAGGACCAGGGTAACACTTCGATAAGAGTTATCTTTTTGGTGGAGGGTCTCCCCGAGTATTTTGCGTCTCACCAATCGGTTCATAAGTGAACGCCTCAGCCAAACAATCAACATTCAACATGTAGTCTTGGCGAAGTCTTTTGGTCTTGCTGACTGACAGTGAAAATTTCCCATCACAAAGAGATCTATTTGTCGGTATGAAGACTCAGCGATTCCGCAATGTCTTATCGACCGCCAACAAAGTAACATCAAAGGCTCACGTGCATTGGGGTAACGTCTCACCGAGCAGCTCCAATCACACTGACATAGTGTGAGGGGATTCTATCAATATGTCTTCAAGGAGAGAATCAGTGTGTCTCACTGACATGAAGGAGCCCTCGTCAAAGGATTCTAAGTTCGACATAACATCTGGTCGAAAGGACAAAGTCTCGGTGACACAAAAGTGATATCGCCAGGAGTCTTGCTGACTAGATGAGGTTCCCTCCGATAAGATAGGACTTCAGAGAGACTAGATGCATTCGGCGTGGTGTCTGGGTGACTCAAAGATGTCTTGCTAAAATAAAATGAGCCCGGCGAGAATAAAGAGAATTTGGAGAAAGGTCTCCCCGACCACAAGGAGTCTTGCCAACATGAAGTGAAGGATCTAGGCATTGGGGAGACTCTGAGAGGATGGAACATGTTTGGTATGATGTCTTACCGACCTGACGGTGTCTCCCCAACATGAGAATGTGCTCGCCGAGAAGAAAGATATGCGCCATGTGGTCTTTCTGGGAGCATACAGTCTTGCCAATAGGTTTTGTGAGCTCGGTATGACTTCTCCAGCTCGTCGAGGGGTCATGCTGACTATCTTGGGTCACACCGATAGCCGCTAGGGGATGAAATCGCATCGGGGAGACACCAATGGTGTCTCATTAACATGCGATGTTGATCGGACCACCTTTGACCGCCTGAGGAGCTCGCTTGACAATATGCCCAACCAATCAGAAGGAGCGAAGGTGGGCCATTGACCGATTGACGACCCCTATGGAAAAGACTAACAAAATGTAAGCAAGATGGATTCCTTCTGAGAACAGATGACGATGGATCGGCTCATGCGACGATGTTCAGATCTGGAAGGAGGTTCGGTGGTGCTTCCAGAAGGCGGTCAATGTACAAAGAAGTACAGAATAGAAAGGAAGCCAAAGGAAAGAAGAAACTGTGACTCACAGGGACAGCTGTAGTGACTACGGGCAAGAAGGTAGATCAACATTAATGCAGATATTCTGAGCATTCAAGGCAACCCCAATAGAGTTCGAAGGTGGACACGAGGACAGGAGAGTTAATGTTGCAGCTGCAAAAAAGATCTAAAAAGGCTTCTCCTGGGGATAGAAATCCTTCATCAGCATGGACAGCAAGGCTCCACATTGAATGCAGCTTTGACCATCCTCAGAAAGATCTAAGAGCCAACCCTCTTACAGTCATGAGATATTTTTGAAAACCCTAATACAGGGACAACACATTCTTTCGGTACATTTTGTATATAATGGCATTCTTGCCTCTTTGTAAAGGGTTAGAAAAATTCAAGGTTAGAACTTTTAGAGAATTTCTAAGGTTAGACAGTTAGAGTTAGAATAGATAGTTAGAAGAAAATCTAGGAATTAGTTGGTTAACAAAAGGAGATAGAGTTGCCTCCTGATTATTTGTAATAGGAGTTTCTTCTATTTTCTTCATTAGGATTTAGATTTAGATTCAAAATAGACTAATGTACCTTTCAGTTTCCTTAGTGTAAATGGAAACAATTTGAAATCACAGATTATCTGTACACTGGTGATTGTGCCAACTTTGTAAATGTTGCTTATCTATTTCACCAATAGTAGAAGCAACCAGATTAAAATCTATTTCATGTTGTGTTTCAGAATGGTGTTTGTCTTGAGTTAATCATTTGATTTGTGAAGTCTTCAAGGAATGAAATGTTATTTTATGTTTTGTTTAAATAGATGAATTGCAATCTACTATCAAATCAACACTGGGAATGAATACAACTGTGTGTTAATCACAAGTTAATCTTGTTCTTCGGTTTTAGTTTACAATTCCTTGAAGTTAACAAGCCTAGTTAGCCTTGGATGAATCATTGTTCTTTTCTGTTCCAAAACCCTGATCCATCTTTTTATGTTTCTTTAAAAACCCTAGTTAAATTAGGTTTTATTTCATGGTTGATCTTAGAACTATCCAAAATCTCAACACCAGTAGGCCCCTTGAACATTAATATTACATTGAGCAATTGAGCAACATCAGCACAATTGAGAACCAACTACATAAACCTTGGGAGCTAAGATATCCATGTGATCATCTTTCTCTTTCAGGAGAAATAGAGTAGCAATATTCTATTTGCATGTTGTTGTGCTAAAAGCATCGTCAAGAGGAATTGGTGCTAGAAGGAGGGCCTAGAAGGGAAAACTGGATAAAGATAGGTTTTTCTCTCCAGAAAGGTCCCATAGAGTGCTTCGATCAGTTGAAAATCCACCACCCTTGATGGAACTTAAGAGCCCAACAAGACAGAAGATTCACAGAACTGGGGCAATTATCATACCACCCTTATCAGCTCTGCTCACTCCACCGGGATTTTCACCAATACCTCAGTGGGTACCCATTAATCCACCATCTAATCTGTCTCAACTGCCATTACAACTGGTTCAACCCATACAACAGCTGGCTCAACCACCACCACTGCCACCAATGGAATTTTTTCAAAATAATCCCTCTCAATTGGGGACTATCCCTGGAGGTTTTCATGACCTGCCCAAGAACCCTGAGAAATTCTATCCTAAGTACATTCATGGTGAATCAAGGAGTGCTGAAGAGCACATACAAGATTTTAAGGATGCTTGTACTAGAGCTCAGATAGCCCACCATGATGTAGTCTGTAGGTTGTTTCCTTATTCCTTAGGGGATATGGCCTATAATTGGTACCTTAATCTCCCTCAAGGTTCTATTCTAACCTGGACACACCTGGAAAATTCTTTCATTAATCAGTTCAGAATCTATGTGGATCTAGCTCTTTTATATCACCAATTTTCTACCATCAGAAAGGAACTAGGTGAACCCTTGCCTTTATTCAATACTAGGTTCCAATGAATGTATAGGAGATTACAGGATCCCTATCTAGTCACTGAGACTAGTGCCATCCAAGCTTACTTTATAGTTATAGACCCCTTGCTTGGCTTGTTCTTGCAAAGGACTTATCAACTAGCTGATATTGATTCTCTATCCAAAGTGTATCATCTAGCTATCAAGCTATAGCAAAAAATCAGTTCTCAACAAGGAGGCCTAGGAGGAGGAGGTTTCCCTTCAATAGGATATTAGATGCATAGCCCAACTCCTCTATTCAATACTATCCCAGGAATGTCTCCTCCCCACTATGGGCCTATATCTGAATTACAAACTTAGACTCCTGTCTCATTCTTTGCTACTGGAACTTCTGATCTTTTTCAACAATCATAGCTTCCTCAAAGTTCGCATGGTCATCAAAACCAAATTGGAACACCAAATCATAGTGGTTAGCCACCTGCTGCTAAGAATGTGGAAAGTGAGAAGATAGTCCAGCTTACAAATGAGGTAGAAACCTTGAAGAAAACACTGTCTCAGGTTACAAATGACATGGCTCAGCTTTGATTGAACCCCATTCAAAGCCAAGGTAATTATCCCAATCAAAACAACAACAATTAGGGTACTTATCAGAATAACAACCATTACAACCAAAGGGGTTATCAGGGCCAAAATTCCTCTAACCAGGGCTACCAGAGTCAAAGTAGGGGATATAACCAAAGGCCAAGTAACAACAAACAATGGAATACAGGGCCTAATAATGGGGGAGTCTCTCATAACTATCAAGAAAATGAGGAGAGAACACATACTACAAATGTGGTTAACCTCAACTTCATGACCAATTGGTGCAGACTACATGATACTGCAACCCATTCTGAGGTAAACTGCCCTCAAATGGAGAAAGTTGTCAAGATGGCACACAAAGATTCCCACACATTCCAGGGGAATTCAAACAAAGGAGGTGATTCAGTGGATACTGCAATGGATTATGACCTCTTTGAAGAAGAGCCCTCATTCCCAAGGCAAGAGGAGAATGAACTAGAGGAAGATTCATATGATGCCCAAGCCTTTCAGGCCAAAGGAGGACACTTCTTGTGAAATCAGAATAAAGGTCCATTCACTACATCAACACCCCCTAATCACATGGTGCCTCCAAATCAAGGTGCTGATAATAATCCTCCTCCACCAAAAGGCCCGGCTGACTTCCATTATAAGGGTAATTTCTCTGCCATGTTCAAAAGTAATTCAAGTTATAATATGGAATTTGATATTATTTTTGAGATGCAAAAACAGAAAACTTATTTGTCATACTTTGACATCTTAAAGTGGTGCCCTGCTCAAAGGGAGATAGTGCTGAAAGCTTTGGAGCAAGCTGACAAATCAAAAGGAAAGAACAAGATGGCACAAGCTGGGGATGTGAATGCAGCCTTGTACAGAAATAAGGTAGGTACCCCACCATTTCTCCTAAGTTTAAGAATTTGTGGGAAGAATCTACATAACTGTTCGTTGGATTCAAGGGCTTCGGGCAATGTCATGCCATATTCTATATGTAATAAATTGGGATTGGACCCTGTCCAAACTAACAAGAAGGTCATCCAACTTGACAAAATAGAAGTTAACGTAGTTGGAGAGTTGAAAAATGTATATGTCCAAGTAGGATCAGACCCTAGGATTCAAGCCAACATAGATGTCCAAGTGGCAGACATTCTTGAGACCTATGGTATGTTACTAAGTAGAGATTTGATGAAAAGTCTAGGGGGATATCTTTCCCTTGACTTTTCACATATGTGGCTACCATGGAGAGGGATCCCAACTTAGATTATGATTGAAAGTGAGCCCCGCCTCAAGCATATAATCACGGAATATGATTTCCCCAATGAGGTAGCCTATTTTGAAACTGGCATAGGTGTTTATAAAAGAGAAGAAATTTTAACCTTTTCTGTTCTTGATCCTAAAGAACTGCCCATACAAAAGTCCCCTGATCTTATGATTCATGAAAATCAGTAGGCATTAGTCAGAAAATTGCAACAAGATCAGTTGGTTTTGGGAGAAGGTGTAGATCTGCAAAGTCTCCTGCCCCCTAATTGGTGCAGGGTACACTACCAAAGTCATTCTAAATTGACTTGTCAACCTTGCATTGACATTTTAAATCATGTTTCCCAAGCTGAGGAAGCTAGTACAAGTCACCCTGAAACCATTGCAGACTACTTCTCATTTGAAGCCAAGGAAGCAACAATGCTAACCAGGGATAGGACGCTTCCAAAAGAAATTCCTTCCCAAATTGAACTGGCCTCAGTCACATGTCCTAACCAACATACTCATGTGGAACAACCCCAAGGCTTGCTCGACATTCTTGTATTCATGAGTGTACCAAAAACCAAGAGGTCAGCCACAGAAACAAGTGACTATCAGAAGGATAGCCATAGGTTAGATGTTACAACTGAGCCAACATTGGAAAGTATACCTAAAGAAACTACAGAACACTTTTTCCTTGTATCTGATGTAGAAGATCAAACAGCCCTACCTATGGCTCATTCTATCCAAACGCCCACAATAACTTCAAAAGGATCAACCCCAGCTTGTGATCAACTATGGAACCTCACGTTTGATGGATTCAAGTCCAAAACAAGCAGTGGTGTTGGAATTGTACTAACCAGCCCCGACTGTCTCAGACCGTTTTACATCTACTCTTTTTCCTCTGAGCATTCATGCGTGACTGTTTTAACTCAATGAAAAGGAGAGGCAGAGGAGAGGCTGATTGCATTCATGAGCTCTCCATTAAAAAATGTGGAAATCAAATATCCACCTCTAGAGAAGCAAGCTTTCGTGCTGGTTCGGGCTGTCAAGAAGTTTCGGCATTACATCCTCCGAAGCCAAGTTGTTGTTGTAGTTTCTGATGCGGCTGTGAAGTCCCTACTCATGCAAAGCGAAATGGGAGAAAGGAGGGCCAAATGGATGGCCATCCTACAAGAATTCAACTTGGAGATACACCCTATGAAGCTAGTCAAGGGTACAGGTTTGTCCAAGTCCATGGTGAACGTTGGCGACCACATCATCTGTCAGCAATACACGACCCAGATTTTCTCTAATGACCCATGGTATGTTGATATAGTTTGCTATATGCTCAACAATCGATGTCCAGAAGGGATGAATGCAACCCAAAGGAGAGCGCTAAGAATGAAGAGCTCTCATTATATGATCAAAGGAGGGTTGCTATACAGGAGGAATTTCGAAGGAGTATACCTGAGATTCCTTGATCATCAAGAGGCTAAACATGTGATCTCTGAGTTTCATGGGAAACATGGCACGGGTCATGGCTCTACAGATTCATTAGCACATCAGATCCTTAGGTCTGGTTATTACTGGCCATGGGTATTCAAAGACTCCCATCACCATGTGAGAACATGCCATATCTGTCAGATTTCTACACCAAGGGAACGCCATTCAGCCATGCCTTTGCAGCCTGTCTATGAGGTAAGGCCATTTTCCCAATGGGCACTAGATTTTATTGGGGTGATCAACCCAAACTCTTTTGCATGACACAAGTTCATTATGACTTCCACTGACTATTGCACAAGATGGACAGAGGCTATACCCTGCAAGAATAGCACCACAAAGGTAGTGATCAAGTTCCTTACCGAGTGCATCACTACAAGGTTTGGGGTACCCTTCGCTCTGGTATGTGACAATGGCTCTGCTTTTTCTTGTGCAGAGTTTATTTCCTGGGCATATGATCACAAGATTGTCTTAAAGTATTCTTAAAATTATTACCCACAAGGCAATGGAGTTGTAGAGTCAACCAACAAGAATCTCTTAGGGGTAATTAAGAAACTGTTAGAGCATAACCCTAGATACTGGCATACCCAGCTGAGATTCGCATTATGGGCAGATAGGACTAGGATTAAGGCTGCTTTTAACACCTCACCCTTCAAGCTGGTATATGGCCAAGAGCCTGTCTTTCCTATCCATCTACAAATACCTATCCTTGAGTTCATGCAAAAATTCTACTCTAGTGACAATAGGATAGAGGTGAGACTAGCTGCTTTGTTAAAATTAGATGAACAGAGAGATGCTGCCTTGCAGCAATTCTCTAAGCACCAGGTTGTTGTCAAACGTTGGTTTCACAAAAGGGATAAAATTAAATCTTTTAGGATATCAGACCTTGTGTTGCTTTGGGACAAGGCTAGTGAAAAGAAGGGTAGTCACCAGAAATATGATAAACTCTGGCTAGGTCCTTATCAGGTTGCTGAGATCCTAGGAGAAAACGCTTTCAGATTGAGTACTCTAACTAGAGAACCTATCCCATTTCCTGTTAATGGACAGTTTCTTAAACACTATTTTGAATCATGAAGTTGGAATTTTGATGGGTGATGCATTTGTATAAATAATTTCTGCTTGTAAATAGCTCTGTTCTTTATGTGAATAATCCGCTACTCTTTGTGTAAATAATTTGCTCATTGTTTGTAAATAGTTTGTTGTTTGTTTGTCTTTCCTTTATGTCTTTCTATTTCCCTTGTTCTGTGGTTTCTATTTTGTTTTGTTCTTTGGGGTTTATTTGTTTCTTTCCTTCTTTAAATGGTGTTCGATTATTTGAAGCATACTATGGTCACAAGGAGAGAAGTGGTTTAAATATTTTTGGGTTTTTTGATTGGATGATTTTGTCCTGAATTCTTTGTTTCATGCTTGTTGTCAATAAGATTTGTGAGAGTTTTGAAGACAAGGTGCAAAGTAAGTAACCTTCATTAGCTCCTCTAAATCTTTCACAAATCATTAAGAACATCTCCTCCTGTAAGGGTATATCTGTCCTAGGACTATGGTGTTGCAATATTTGAGTGAAAAATCTAATTCCCAAGTGTTGTCTTGAGGTCCATGGTAGTTTTCAACCCAAATCAGATGCTAAACATCTGACATATTGAAAAAGAACTAAATGGAATATCTGAAACTCTATGGAAATTAAAAAAAAAGAAGAAAAAATTACCTAAAGAGAAGAGGATTCAATATGAATGGGTGAGTCCAGTATCTCTACCGGGGCTATGGACGCCTGACTGGCAGTAGAGCAATGCTGTGAGGAAACTAGAGGTATCTCTGTCGGGGCTATAGACACCTGACTGGCAATGGAGCAATGCCCAAGATATCATTGCACGATAGCTAAAAGGAATCAACTCATGTAGCTCAAATCTTGCACAATGTGGTTCGAAAGATAGGGAAAACTTTATGAAAGGATGATGCACTATCAAGCACACATATAGATTCAAGGCTAGTTACTGTTGGCTTACATTTGAGATTCTAGCTCAACCTTGCTTGTTAAAACTGACCCAACTGGAGTTGCGATGGTCATGTACAAGGAGTTCTAGGTAACTGAAGCCTTCAGCTTCTTGAAAATGGTTAAGCCAGTTTCCCAACCGAGTCGCCATTGTTATGCCTTGCATAACCAACCCCATTTTGAGTTGGAACAAAATGGGTCCCCCTTTCTCTTTCTGGTTTCTTTTCCTTTTGGTTACTTGCTTTCCCCTTTGAAATTCTTTTGTTTTCCTCCTAATTTTGACTTTTGATCTATCTGATTTAATCTTGGTTCTATCTCAACCTAAGTTGGTTTTCTTCTTGCTAGGAATCTAGTAAAATAATTATAAGCAATGGTGGATTTATTATAATATGTCTTATTTGCTTCTAAGGGCTAATGTAGACCTTTCTTTTGTAGGATTAAATCCTACACATGATGATATTTGCTAGGGGAGCTCAGTTGGAAGGCATGCCTCAATCCAGTTGGTCCTAAAAATCAGTTAAGGCAAAAGTCGACAAGACCCCAGAGATGTCACAGCGAGCGAAATTCATGTGCAGTCAACTATCGGCAAGACATCAATCAAGGTCATGGCGACTAGGAGCTTCCCTTCAACATGAAATTATCATTCAGAGAAAGGTCTCGGCGAGATCTAAATGTCTCACCAATCAACAACGAAGAGAGTACATACCGGCGGGAGATTTTGACTTTGGGGTGAAGTCTCAGCGACTTCACGAAGTCTCACCGACTAGCAAGGACCAGGGTAACACTTCGATAAGAGTTATCTTTTTGGTGGAGGGTCTCCCCGAGTATTTTGCGTCTCACCAATCGGTTCATAAGTGAACGCCTCAGCCAAACAATCAACATTCAACATGTAGTCTTGGCGAAGTCTTTTGGTCTTGCTGACTGACAGTGAAAATTTCCCATCACAAAGAGATCTATTTGTCGGTATGAAGACTCAGCGATTCCGCAATGTCTTATCGACCGCCAACAAAGTAACATCAAAGGCTCACGTGCATTGGGGTAACGTCTCACCGAGCAGCTCCAATCACACTGACATAGTGTGAGGGGATTCTATCAATATGTCTTCAAGGAGAGAATCAGTGTGTCTCACTGACATGAAGGAGCCCTCGTCAAAGGATTCTAAGTTCGACATAACATCTGGTCGAAAGGACAAAGTCTCGGTGACACAAAAGTGATATCGCCAGGAGTCTTGCTGACTAGATGAGGTTCCCTCCGATAAGATAGGACTTCAGAGAGACTAGATGCATTCGGCGTGGTGTCTGGGTGACTCAAAGATGTCTTGCTAAAATAAAATGAGCCCGGCGAGAATAAAGAGAATTTGGAGAAAGGTCTCCCCGACCACAAGGAGTCTTGCCAACATGAAGTGAAGGATCTAGGCATTGGGGAGACTCTGAGAGGATGGAACATGTTTGGTATGATGTCTTACCGACCTGACGGTGTCTCCCCAACATGAGAATGTGCTCGCCGAGAAGAAAGATATGCGCCATGTGGTCTTTCTGGGAGCATACAGTCTTGCCAATAGGTTTTGTGAGCTCGGTATGACTTCTCCAGCTCGTCGAGGGGTCATGCTGACTATCTTGGGTCACACCGATAGCCGCTAGGGGATGAAATCGCATCGGGGAGACACCAATGGTGTCTCATTAACATGCGATGTTGATCGGACCACCTTTGACCGCCTGAGGAGCTCGCTTGACAATATGCCCAACCAATCAGAAGGAGCGAAGGTGGGCCATTGACCGATTGACGACCCCTATGGAAAAGACTAACAAAATGTAAGCAAGATGGATTCCTTCTGAGAACAGATGACGATGGATCGGCTCATGCGACGATGTTCAGATCTGGAAGGAGGTTCGGTGGTGCTTCCAGAAGGCGGTCAATGTACAAAGAAGTACAGAATAGAAAGGAAGCCAAAGGAAAGAAGAAACTGTGACTCACAGGGACAGCTGTAGTGACTACGGGCAAGAAGGTAGATCAACATTAATGCAGATATTCTGAGCATTCAAGGCAACCCCAATAGAGTTCGAAGGTGGACACGAGGACAGGAGAGTTAATGTTGCAGCTGCAAAAAAGATCTAAAAAGGCTTCTCCTGGGGATAGAAATCCTTCATCAGCATGGACAGCAAGGCTCCACATTGAATGCAGCTTTGACCATCCTCAGAAAGATCTAAGAGCCAACCCTCTTACAGTCATGAGATATTTTTGAAAACCCTAATACAGGGACAACACATTCTTTCGGTACATTTTGTATATAATGGCATTCTTGCCTCTTTGTAAAGGGTTAGAAAAATTCAAGGTTAGAACTTTTAGAGAATTTCTAAGGTTAGACAGTTAGAGTTAGAATAGATAGTTAGAAGAAAATCTAGGAATTAGTTGGTTAACAAAAGGAGATAGAGTTGCCTCCTGATTATTTGTAATAGGAGTTTCTTCTATTTTCTTCATTAGGATTTAGATTTAGATTCAAAATAGACTAATGTACCTTTCAGTTTCCTTAGTGTAAATGGAAACAATTTGAAATCACAGATTATCTGTACACTGGTGATTGTGCCAACTTTGTAAATGTTGCTTATCTATTTCACCAATAGTAGAAGCAACCAGATTAAAATCTATTTCATGTTGTGTTTCAGAATGGTGTTTGTCTTGAGTTAATCATTTGATTTGTGAAGTCTTCAAGGAATGAAATGTTATTTTATGTTTTGTTTAAATAGATGAATTGCAATCTACTATCAAATCAGCACTGGGAATGAATACAACTGTGTGTTAATCACAAGTTAATCTTGTTCTTCAGTTTTATTTTACAGTTCCTTGAAGTTAACAAGCCTGGTTAGCCTTGGATGAATCATTGTTCTTTTTTGTTCCAAAACCCTAATCCATCTATTTATGTTTCTTTAAAAATCCCAATTAAATTAGGTTTTATTTCATGCTTGATCTTAGAACTATCCAGAAGCTCAACACCAGCAGGCCCCTTGAACATTACTATTACATTGAGCAATTGAGCAACATCAGCACAGTTGAGAACCAACTACATAGACCTTGGGAGCTAAGATATCCATGTGATCATCTTTCTCTTTCAGGAGAAACAAAGTAGCAATATTTTGTTTGCATGTTGTTGTGCCAAAAGCACCGTCAACACCACAAATCCCTAAAAAATAGGGATTTTCAAAATGGTGGAAACTTTGATGAGTGAGTTCAATTTTGGAAATTGCATGTAAAGTGTATGTGAGACTGGTTGCTTCAACAAGTGAGAAGTTTGATTTTTGATTTTTTTGAATTTCAATTTAGAAATTCTCTTCTTTTGGGCATGGATTTTTGGGAAGGTTGATTTTTGAGTTTGAAATAGAAATGAAATTAATTTCATTTCATTCCGGCAGATTTGGAAAGTTGGTAATAAAAGATAATCCATTTACATGTTGAAGTTAGTTTTCAAAGTGGAGGAAACTCATAATTTGAGGTGGATTTTTCTCTAAGGAGAAATGGCAGTAAAGTGTGAAGGCTTCAATAATTTTATTGCAGCCAATGTTTAGGAGCGATAGAGTGTGCATGTGGGTTGGTTGTAGTGCTTGAGAAGCACATAAATACTATGGAATGTTGTAGATTTTTGTAATGAATTCTATGATGTTGTAAAGGGCATATGTGGTTCCCATAGTCTCAATGAGACTATTATTTTTTAAATGCAGATTTTTCATTTTAATGCAAGTTGCATGTTGCAGTTTCTTTCATACTTGTGTTGATATTCACAGTGAATTGAGAATTTGCGTTTGTGTTGAAATTAAGTCAGTGTAGAGGGTTTTGTGTCACCCCCTCCCTACTTCAAATTGGTGAGATCTTGTTAATATGCACACTACCTTGGTACAATGAGAGGTGTATCAACTAGGGTGGAATTGTAAGTTGGAACCTCATTTTCTTTGTCAAAAGACCCTTAAGTGATTTACCAGAAGGTTCTTTGGATGACTTTGATAACTCCAAGGTATTTTGAGACTCTTCTTCATTCTTTTCAATGTCTCTTATTTATTCTCTTCTTTCTCTTATTCCTCTTCTTTATTGGAGGTATTTTCCTTTTGTTTATCTTTGTATTCATCCTCCTCATCATCTTTCTTATTATCATCCCTTTCTTTTTCTCCTTCTTTTTCTTCTACATTCTTATCTTGATTAACCTCATTTTCATTTCCTGTATCTTCATTTTGTTTGTTAGGGTGGTCTTCAGCACCATCATTAGCATGATTCTTATCTTGTTCTTGTTCTTGTCCTACATTCTGGTTTTCATTATTAACACCAGTGGTCATGTTAGTAGCTTTTAGAGGAGCTGAAGTCTTTGGGGAAGCATTTGTTTCATCTACCAGTGGTTGTGAGGACACCACATTCTCTATATCATCAATTGATGGAGTTTCTTCTATGGTATGAACATCTACCTCTTCAAAATAGGTATATTTGTAACTAGAGGAATATTTTCCTCTGCATCAGTGACCTTTTCTTTATCATGCTCCTTTTCTTGAGCAGTATTGGATGATGAAGCAACAATCATCCCAAATTTTTCTACTATATCTCTTATAGTATTCATAGTTTCTTGCTTTAGCCTATCTACTTACTCCTTTTTTTTCCCATAAAAATGGTGACTCTTTGTTTCACTCTAAATTCTTTTGTATACACTTCAATTAATATAGCCTTTTCATCCTTAGATAGAGAGGATCCAATTTCCTCTAAAGCATCAATTCTTATCTTATCTTCAGCTTCAACTGCTTCATGCCTTATTTCTACTAAGGCATCCCACACAACACTAGGATCCTTCTTCCTAATTTTATTCATATCTACATCTAAAATGATACCAATTTTTGTCAAATCTCTCCTATCAAAAGTAGCACTAGTTAAATCCATAACCACATCATTCTTCATAGATTTTAGAACTGATATAGGTCTGGTATCACACAATCCTGTCACTTCCTTGATCACCTCCTTAAAAATTATTCTGGGCATGTTGGTCCACATAAATTTATCATGCATTCTACTCAATGATAGCCTTACATACTTATCATCCACATCATTTCTACAATTAGGAAAAAAATTCTAGATATCAAGTTTCTTTCGCACTAGGTTAATGTATTATGGTCTTACTAAGAAATCATATCTATTCAGCTCATTAGAACATATATTTAATCCTTTGGTGATTATATTCATCCAAATTTCCATGTATGTAAGCCCTAGTGTCCTCTATGGGTAAAACCTTATAAGGAATATTTGAGAAAGCACCGTCGGGGTCATTGTCAAAGATTTTCATTGGATGCTTTTTGAACTTTGGTCTAGGTCTCTCAGTAATGTTGACAATAGTCAATGTAGCCATTATAACTTCAATTCAAACTCAAATTATTATGAAATCGCTTATATTTCAAACTCACAAAGCACAGATAGCCATAAATACCTTTTCTATGCACAACGAGATCTAGGGTTTGCATCAAATGACTTTGAATCGCTTTCAAGACTCTTTCAATTCATTCATCTTTCTTCAAATGCATAAAATTGATTAAAATCAACTTAGGAATTCACTTTATATCTTACCGATTTTCCCTAATTTTACATTAAATAATTCAATTTCCAAAAAGTTGATACAACCCTTCATCGATACACTATAAACTCTAAAGTGCTCTGCAATTCTTTAGATTTGTATATTTTATACCGGTTTCTTTTTCAAAATATTAAGCTTCTCATTTTACACCATATATCTTCGTGTCACTCCTTGACACCTCATATTTCCAGGGGGCTATTTGACTTTCCTGTTATTGCTCCCCCTAAGCCCATGCTTAGATTTAATTTTCAAGAGAATTATCTACAACAGAGGGAGGTACAGATGCATTTGACTCATCTTTATTCTCAAGTTCCTCTTTCTTTCTCCAAATCTTCTCCATTTCCTTCTCTATTTTTGTAGGATCAATTTTCTTTCCAAGTTCATTTTTCTTTCTCGGATTAGTCTGTCTTCCATTCTTACTTTTGTAAAATCTTGAAATGTGTCTAGGTTTGTTACAACTATAGCATACAACATTTTTCTAACCAAACTGATCTCCATTCAATCTTGATCTGTACTGATTAGCCATATATCCAAATACATTGCATGTATAATAGTAACCATTGAAAGATTGAACCATTCTACCAACATTATATCTATTCATCATCTTACTTTTGCATTCAATAGCTCTATGTCCAAATTTATTGCATGCAAAACATTGTCCAGAGAAGGATCCAACATTTTGATTCATTCTACATCTACATTATATTGCCTTATGTCCAAATTTATTGCATGAAAAGGAAATACCATTGAAATATGGGTACCTTTGAGCATTTGGTTGTCTGATAGGGGGTCTTCTAGCATTGCTTCTTTGATTTCTATTTTTTTTCCATTTCCTTGAGTCTTCTTTTGATTGTCATCTTTGTTAGGATTCTGATTTTCCTTGAGCTTTATCCTTCTTCAAGTCCCAAACCACCTTTATCTTTAGATGGTTTCTTTCCTTCAATTAGTTCATCAAGAATCAAGTAGTACTTGTTTTGAATTTTTTCTCATGAGCTCTTGCTTTTTCTAGATCTGATTTCAAAGTTACTACTTCTTGTTCAAGTCTTGTGCATTCATCAGTCTTGCTTTGTACCATTGCATTTAGACAATCCTTAATTATTTTCTTTTCTTCCATGTGTACTTTCAGTCTAGTGATGTCTTCATTTTCTTTCTTTAATTGTCCATTGACTTCTCTATGTCTTTCTCTGAATTTCTTGATTTGTTCTCTCAACTTTTTGATGCATTCATTTGCTTCCTTTAGGTTTTCCTTTGGATTTTTGTTTTCACCTTCAGCTCTATCAAGATCTTCAAGAGCAACTTTAAGTTATTCTTTTTCAATCCTACAATAATCTTATATGTATTCAATTGTAGAAATTTCTTCCAAAGGAATAAGACACTTTCTATCAGCCATGTTTTCATCCTCCAAGATCTTCCTCAAGTTGTTAGGATTCTTAGATGGAACTAGGCTCTAATACCAATTTTTGAACACTTAGAATATTGAGAGGGGGGGGTGAATCAGTATTCTATTAAACCAATTAATCATAAACCATTCAATTATCAATATAAATCTAACTACAGTAATGAATGAAAACATGAAGCAACCACAAGAACATATGACACATGAACACTAGGATTTTTACGTGGAAAACCTAGAAAGGGAAAAACCACGGTGAGGATTATCTCATAGTATATTATAACTGTTTATAAGATATTATAGAGGCTCACTACCAGCACACACTGTCCAATAAGGCTCACAGCTAGAGATAGATGCAAAAATAGAAATGGCTACATATCCAAGATGTGAACTAATACAAAATACACCTTTCGTGTGCTGAATTTAGTTCCTTTGAAGATTTGAATATAAAATACTACTCTGCTTTACAATCACTCAACATTCACAACAATTCTATTATTATTTGGATCACACACATACGAATTTGCATATTCGCATCATATCACATATCATCTCACATTACTTGTCATATCATCTCACACCATGTCATCCTACAACTCATTTGTTTTTACATATATACCCAATACAACAACATACATCAATTAGGTTAACCTAATTATATGTAGCCCTATTTTAAATCAAAATTGGCTTGTCGGCTCCACACTTGAACCATAAACACCTTCGCACTCAAACCAAACATGCAACACTCAATTTAGGTCAGCATGGACCTAACATAAATCTCATTAATATCTGCAATACATATTTAAGCTCCACAACATATATCAAGCATTTGGTCGGCCAAGAGTTAGACCTAGTCACAAAATAAGCCAACTAATCAAACACCAACAATCCATCTGATCATATAATCACGTGCCATTTGGAATATATAGTGTACTAATCTATAAACAATCTCCCAAAATTGAAAATTCTAATTCCAATCACCAGAGGAACACAAACCAAATTACGCATACTCATTTACATTGTATAAAGCCAAAACTGAATGTCGAACTATTGTGACTTGTAACTTTTAGCCTGTTCATCCAAAATCACTGAAATATTGAACATAGATGCACTTAATAGTTAGGAATGGCATATTATAACCTCATAAGAAGATCTTATTACATGAGCAATTCTGGATCAAAATATCGGATTAGGATGTCTCCATTATGTTCACCAGATTACAGAAAATGTCAACAATTAATGTTGGAATCAATGACAACACATTAAAGTGTTCCTTCTTCATTCTTTCAACATTTTTCCTACATCAATAACCCTCTCTTTTTTTCCCTTGTATCGGTTGCAATGGAGTGATATTTTTAATTTTATGCATTTGGATGATTCACCCCATAAGAATCTTCACCTTTCCAATTCACCAAAGTGGCATCTTAATGGCCTTGATTAGTATTAGAACCCTACTGTTCATGATTTTCTTGTGCTACATCTTGTGGGACAACAATATTATTTTGTACCATGAGTACCTTTGGATATGTGGCTTGGTTATGAGGTTGGTTGGATGGGAAACACCATTCATAGTCTTGTACCATGTTGTTTTGCACTAGTTCAATCTATTTAGAAGTGTTGGAAATGTTATGATTGTAAGGTTGATAAGGCCTTGCATTAAAATTCCTTCTTTGACCTTGAAGATCAACTTGGTAAGGAGGCATGTAGATTTTTTTTACAACTCATTATCATTTTCCATGTCTTGGAATGTTTTCTATGTTTTATAATGCTTCTTAGTTTTTTCCCTTTTGTTCAGGTTTATTCCTTTATAAACCCATGGATTCCATGTATTTTTGTATGTTGCATCATCAAGACTCACCACGTGGAAGCCTGGCACAAATTTAGGCAAGACCACAAACTTCTACTCCTGTAAAGGTGCATGATGGCGCCATGTGGTGGCCGCCTAGTCTTTGTTTAAAGTGTCTTTTCTTTTGAATTCTTTGAAAGTGGAGGGTGCCACATTTTGGCACCAAAAATATTCTTAAGGGTAGCTTGAAGGAGAGCCCCAACAATTCTCACCCGCATGACACGTGTCCTAGGTGGGGATTTTCTTGAGGAGAAAAGAATATAACATTAGAGGAGAAATGAATAATTCCACTTGTCAACTAGACAAGGGCCCAAGTATGTCTTCAGCCCAAGAAGGAATTGAGTGAGCGCTATTGAAGTCGAAAGTGTGACGAGGACTATTGGTGCAAGAGCATCTAGTTGAGTCCATGCCTCCATGAGGCCATTTTGTAAATTTTTCCTCTATTTGGTATTTGAATCATTTAATAAGGTCTAAATGACCATGTTGAACTTGTGTGAGTTGGTTTTGAGTCTTTCAAGGTCAATTTTGGTTCATTTGTCAAAGTTGTCAAATTGTCACAAAAGTTGTCATTTTGCAAACAAAATGTTGCAAAGGTTGCTAAGTGTTAGTTTGGGTTGGTGGAGTCATGTTTTTGGTGTGAAATAAGGCCTATTGAGGCCATTTTAAATGTTGTTAGGTGATTAGATTTTTTTGGGGTCATTTTTGCAAAAGTTGTCAATTCTTGCAAAAGTTGTTGAATGTTGCAAAAAAAAGTGCAAAAGTAGGAATATGAAGGGTCATCTTGTGTAAATGATGTAAGAGGAAGTTGTAAAATGATTGGGAATGATGTGTAATTACTTAAAACACCTTTTTAAATGTTTGGGCAAGCCTGGCCAACAAGGATTTTGAATTTTAATACCAAAACACTCAATTTTCTGTGTTTTTACACTAAAATCTACAAGGACAACATTTGGTATAGCCTTGTATGGCCTGCACTTGCACTTTTATGCATTTTTATTTGTGAAGGAGTTAAATAGATATAATATTCACTTTTTCTCATTTTATTTCATTTAGTTTTGAGTGATTTATTGCATTTTTACTCAAATTAGCCTTGAAACCCCAGTTTTGAGGGTTTGAGTAAGGAAAAAATCAAGTTTTGAGCCATTCCACCAATGGAAAGGGCTATAAATTGGTGTAATGGCATATTTAGGTGTATTTTTGTGTTTTTGAAGTTTTCAAGACCAGGGGAGGCAGATTCATGAAGATTTATGATGCCCTAGCTGGAAAATTGCATGTTTTTGGCACAAAAGGTTGCATAGAGGCTAGGGTTTGATAAAGAAGCAAAGGAAAAGTGTAGTAAATGGTTTGGTGAGCATATGAAAACCATATTTGATATGTTTGAATTGTTGGAGAAGAAAATTGAGGCCTGAAGCATATATAACCAATAAGTGCCTAGTTGTAGGAGCCTAATTAGGCCTTTAGGACAACGTAGAAGCAAGTTTTTGAGGGATATGTTCCAAAGTAACCCAAAAAAAAATTAAGATATGTTATAGAATGGATTAATGGGTATCCAAATCAGTTTTTATATCATGGGTTTGAGTTGTCTTCTGAAAATTATGTCAAAATTACCTTATTTGTTGCTCTCAACAAAGCATAGTGGAAGATTGTGAGAAAAGTCATTTGTTTGAAGTGATAGGGTTTGGGATTTGCAAATTTCATTGAGATTGTGTTATTTTGGAGTCTCCCACTTTCTTTGCATCAATTGGAACTCCCACCTACTCTGAATCAACTATTGTGTTTGAAAGTGAAGAGATGTGGGCACCATTATTATTTAGGGATTCACCTGCTTGGGTATTTACATCAATCACCATAGTCTCCATATTTGTGATCAAATTTTGATAGCCAGGAGGTTCTTAATTAGTCATGGTTCCTAATTATTCTTATGGATTTGTTAGAGTGCATTCACTTCAGAGGTGGCTATTATCCACCTTGGTAAGCTTTGTGTAGGGAAGTAGTTGAAAGGAATGAGTTAGGATAATTTGAGTTTCGTTTCAATCAGTTCTCACCAACTAAAACTTTATTACATCATGGGATTGCGAGGTAGAGATCCAAATCTACTTATGGGTGCTCTAGCTGGTGGTTTAATGCGACCATTTTGATTTTTTGCTTTTGTACCCTAGTGGTGGGAGAGGGTTGTTTGCTTGTTGCTTCCCTTGTCCTATAAAAGGGAATTATGATTCCCTCCCAGATATCGATCAGTAAGTAGAGTTGATAATTTTAGTAGTAATTGTTCACCATTTTTTTGTAAGGAATACTTGGAAAATCAGTTTCAAGGGAATGCTCATTTGGCACCCAACCTTAGCATTTTGTATTACCTAAATTAGTTAATAGAAAGCATAACATATCAAATTGTGGCTATTTTTCCTTTGTTGTGTGGTTTACTTTCTATTTATACTAATTTTATGCTCTATGTCCTTCATGTATGGATGTGATCTTAACAACTAATCATTTGAGTTTAATCTTTTATGGGCGTTGCTACAATAATGGGTTACACTTTTTGGGACATCCTAATTTTTGCGGGAATCACATATTTTTAATGATTTAAACATTGAAAGGTTCCACTTAAAGGATTATAATTGAAGAGGTTTTGATCAAATACCCTTGGATAGAACCCCACTAGTTAAATAAAACATACCTATAATAAAGTCTCCTCTACACCTACCAGAATATTGATAAAAAGCCACTTTTGATTTACCTTTTGGGGGATCAAATGAATTCATTTAAAATTTATATTTTGTAAGTATGTAGTCCTTATTATAAGCTTCCCAAAAAGTATAACTTTAAATATATTTAATTTGATTATTATATTTATTTTTTATTTCTTGTGAATGCAGGTTTTTCACCAAAAATCAAGCTCTCTATTCTGCACATGTGGAAAAATAGTATATTATAAAAAAAACCTAAAAAATATTGATTCCCTTGATATTCATGTCCTTGATCCAACAAAAAAAAATTGAATTTCGATACATATAAAAAAGTTGTGTTAGCAAGTAAACCTATGTCTAAATTGTAATTGGTTTGAATTCAAAACTTCAGAAAAAATATTTGATAAAACACTATGAAACCAAATGCATGCCCTAGATATCATAGTTACAAATCTAAATTTGAAAAAAATAGAATTATCCTTCATAGAAAAAAAATTATGTATTAGAAAGTACACATCACTCTTTAAAAATGGTGTTTACTATTAAAAACTAGTTTTCAAAGGAGATGGAAAAAGAAATGCAATTTGATTCCAAATTTTTTTAAAATTATATATTTAGAATCTACAGAAAAAATGTCATAAATTAATAGTTTGCATCATCTTCAAATTTCTCATGGTTTAGTAGCTATAGGTGCCCGAAAGTGAAGATTTAGTTAAAAAATTCAGTTCAATGTCAAGTTTGGCTAAAAAGTGTAACCCACTATTGTGGGATCACCCTTATGGTGTTTGATATAAATGTGAAGCTAAATGAACCATGTCATGTACTCTTTCATTTTCTACAATAATTTTATGTTAAGTATCACACTATGGTTGTGGGTGAACAATCTTTGTAAAGATTCAAGGTATTAGTAGAATAAGTCGGGAGTGACATATCCTACCAAAACTTAGTGGGTGCTTCCCATGAAAATATTTAAATCCTATGCATTGTGCTTACAACACCTTAAGTATTTTTTTCTCCTTTCAACAATAAAGGGTTTATGGTACTTTGTGTTCCTTTCTTAAGATTTGTATTTTTGGTTATCTAAAATAGGATTTGAAATGTTGTAAAAGATTTGGCGTATCACCCTAGTATAATTTTTTTTTTTCTTCCCTTTTTCCTCCCCCAACTTAATGAATATTTGATTTCTAAAATCCTAGAGCTTTTCTAGTGGAGTGCAATTTGTCCCCCATCCACTGAACTTCCTATGAATGGTAGCTTTAGACCTGCACAAACATGAACAAACACAATGTTAGTCAATTATACAAATCTAAACTAGCATTCCCCATGAGATTCATTTGAAGCATAATGAACAAGAAATCAAGTAAAGAAATCAAGTAAAGCAATCTAAATCCTATTCCAATGTTCAAACCCTCAATCCCATGGGGGAATTGGTGCTATTTTGATGTGGAAAATATCCCTTTCCCAATTCATTGCAAGCTTTGATGATGAACAATGGTGCTCCTTGATAAAATTTGCAATAACCTAGTTATGGTGATGAAAAACTATGAAAACTTGGATGATGTGTTGATGAATTTGCTCAAAACCTATAGATAATGACTTTGCATAAAGCTGTGGATCCAAATACAATAGAGAAGATCTCTATTTGTAGGAAAGAATGATGGAGGAATGAAAGTGTTGGTGTGAATAAATGTCTTGTACCTAGCTAATTCACTCACTAGGTAATTAGGGGACATATTCACATGTTAAGTTTACTTAGGATATAAGATTCTTTCTAGAAGCCTTAGTTGGATTTTCTAGAACTTATCTTATCTAGCTATATTGCATGATTCCTAGGTAGTTAGTTGTCTCATGTCATAGGATTAAGACACTTGTCATGATCTTGTCTAATCCTATCTATCAACCTTGCCTCTATAAGCAAGGCATCTCATGTACATTTGCATATTCAGCCATTAATCAATCTTACATTGTGAAGCAAGCTCTCTTGCCATTCTCTCTCTTGTGGAAGTGGTTTTGGTCTAGCAACTATTCTTGAGGGTGTTGGGGAGTCACTATTTACTCCCACATGGTATCAGAGCTCTCCAGGTGTTGCAGATTCCTTCCCAAATATGAGGGTATTGTGTTGGCTTGAAGATTTTTGCTGCATGTAGATTGGGGTTGCAAGGACCTCGCAGTTGAGATTGGGTGGTCGTGCAAACAAATTTTGACTGTAAATTTGTCAATTTTGGGTAAAGTTGTTTTTTGAGGCAATTTTTTTTTGCTGGAGCAGCCTCCCAAACAGTATGATTTTTCCAATTTCGCAAAAAAATATTTTTCTGCGACATCTATTTAAAATTTGGGGCAAATTTTGTATTTTATCGAGCATTTTATATTTTTTTGTGGGGTTTGAATAAAAATTTATATGGATTAATTGCAATTTGAATCAGCACTGTACCACCCTCCATCCACTATACAGTCTTGTCAGCTATCATAAGGCCGGGTACTGGCTTGTGTTGGATCCTGATCTAGTACATCAGCAGTCACATGTTTTAATGGTCAGCTAGTCACATCGGCATCAATCACAATGAATCTGACATATTTACCCTTGAGTCGGATCTTTCAATCGGACGGTATAAGCATCAACTCACAGTCATCATTTTTGGGCACCATTCGTAGGTCAAATCATCAGTGTCATCATCTAGTGGTCTGATCCTGGTCTGGCATACTCCACCTGCATCAGCTGTCATAACTGGTCAGATCCATCAGACAGGTTTTTCGGCTGAACTTCATATGCAGATTTTTTAAAAGCTTGATTTATATTGTGGTCACTGTCAATATTTACCTTCATGACTGGCTGTCAAATCTAAGATACGAAGGTCTTCATTATGCTTTGACGGTGTCCTTCACCAATCCGTGGGTCAAATCTTCCTCCATCGGATATGCCTTGTACGATTTCCTTTAGTCGACATTGTACAGGCGTACATCCATCAACATTCATCCTAGGCTAGTCTCTTCATTGGTACAAAGACCTTTTCAGTTGTCTTATATGTTAGTTGGCCTTTTTTATATTAAAATCTTTGTAAAGATTAAAAGCCGACGAGTTTCTTCTTTACAAAAAGTTTTCTTATATTAAAACTTTGTATTAATGTTTAAATGCCGACCCTATTACCATATAGGTGACAGGTTATTGTATTTGGCTAATAGTGATTTTATATAGTGGAGTATTTTATTTTTTGCATCTATATTTCCGATGTTCACATGGATGACCGAAGTTTAGCCCCTAGGCACCCGATTTTTGCACCAGTTTAGTGTACACAAAACTTGATTTTTTCTCCATAGTGCCTTTTATAGGCCTTTTTTTCATTTTGGCATAACTTTGGCTAACAAAGGCGAATTTTTTCAAACGAGATATCGTCGAAAAGCTGGAAGTGTCCACTTTTCAGTGGTATAGGTATTTTGCAGAAATTTTGCAATTTTGTGCCATTGTTTTTAGGCTGAAGCTAGATCATCATTTTTCATGTCTGAGCTCATATATTTTTGCTCCGGACTCCGATTTTCCCAAAATTTGTGGCATCAGGAAGGTATTCAAGAGCACTTCAGTTGTATTCATGCACTTTTTGCAGATTTGTTTCCATATTTTCATAATTTCAATTTGTATCTAATTTGATAGTTTGGGATACATTATTGTAAATTTGCAAAAAACAATGTAATCTTGTTTGGGACAAAGGGGTTTATTTCTTGTATTGTGAGGGAAAATTATTGTTCCTCTCTTGTAATATCTAATTGTATTATGGATTTTCCAAAATTTTTATCTCTAACTCCATATAACTATATGAGTGGAGAACTCAAATGGAGTTATTATTGTTAAAATTGAAGTTGCAACGAATCACATTTGGTCAAGATCTAGAACCCGCAAGAGCTAAAGAGAGAATAAAATGGCTTGATAGAAGGGATGAAGCTCTTGGTAATCTTCTTTTTCCATTTCTCTAGATCTTAGATATCATGTTGCATCTTGCACACATCCTAATCAAGTTTGGACTACTATAGAGAGTCTCTTTGGTAAGCCAAATAAGATGAGGAAATTTAAGTTGGAGAATGAACTAATGGGTCTAAATCCTTCATATTTTGACAATATCCAAGACTTCTTCTTTAAGCTCAATTCTCTCAGATTGTAGTTATCTAATTGTGGGATAACTAAAGAGGATGAACAATTGATTCTTTCTATTCTTTCTAAGCTTGGTCTTGATTATTTAGTATTTGTTTCTACATTCTATGCTACAATGGATGCCCTTTGCAATGCATGCACAATGCCTTCTCTTGATGAATTTGCAGCTCAACTCACAAGGGAATAAGCAAAGTTGGTTCACATGGAACACTGAAGTCTACTACACCTCATGCTCTTTTTGCAAAGGATACAAAGTCTTCAAGTGGCAAAGGTAAGAAGAAAAATAAGGCTCCCAAGTCAAATGAGCAAGGTAAGATTCTCCATCACAAAGAACTCCTAAGTCTACACCCTCTTCTAAAGAGGAATCATCTAAAAAGAAGAAGGTCAATTGTGCATATTGTAAAAGGCTAGGACATGATGAACATAGATGTTATAACAAGAAGATTGATGAACTCACACACCTTCTTCAAAAGAATAACATTCAACTGCCCTCATCAGTTTCTTCTACTTCTTCAACATCACAATCGATAGCCCCCTCATCATCATCTCAGTCACAAGATACATGATCCACATCTAGGCTACACAAAATGAAAGGACAAGAACTCTTGGACTCTGTAAGTCCTGAATCTAATAGATGACTTCTTGATCCAGGGGCATCTCATCATATGGCATATTCTATGGATATTTTATCTTCTTTTGAGCCTTGTACTTCACCTCATATATTGATGGGTAACAATACATATATGAAGGTAAGTGGGAAGGGTTCTATTGACATGGGGAAAGGGGCCTTCAATGATGTTATTTGTGTTCCTTCCTTGTCCACTAATCTCCTTTTTATTTATCAAATTGCTCATGGGCGTCAAGGTAAAACAGTTGAGTTCACTCCAGATAGAGTGTACATAAGGGACTTGGAGTCTAGGAATATTGTTACTATCGGGATGGTTGATCATTCATCTCATGTATATTCCTTTTCACATGTTTCTTCAGAAGAAGATAAGGTTCCTTTGACTACATCACACACTCCATTGAGTGTGAACCATGTTAGTGAGGACAAGTTTGGTCATCTACACCTAGGTATTCTAGAGACCAGTATTGAGATTCCTCCTTCTCCACCTCCTGCTTCTTCAGATCTTGCTTTGTGGGATGAGTATTTGACAAGTATCTCTAACTTGTTCATGGAGTCTCATATTACAGATTTGGAGGACACACTTGAGGGGATTTCTCTCCTCTTTGATGACAGTTTTAGCACAACTGTTATACCATCTACTTTCTTTGGAGATTGGAATTCATGAGTCTCCTCCTTCACTTGATTTGTCATGTTTCTTGGTTGAGTGTGACCATGATTATGTTGTGACTTATTCAAGCTTGGAGACTTCTCATTAGTTTTCAGAGGCATACATGTTGAGTGTTCATTATTCCTCCTTTCAGTTGGACATGGAGTGGCTTTATCATTAGCTTATGAATGTGTTTCTTCCTAAGGGGAGATGTGTTGCTTGTAGACATTGGATCATCTTTTGCTTTCAGGCATTCTTCATCAACATTGGAGCTTATTCATCATGGGGGGGATATCTTATCTCTCTACTTCCCTCTTATGGGGGGGTCATTGATTGTATATACATGATGGACGTAGTCCTTGAGGGGTATCATTGAGTCCTCCATACATCATGTTTGTTTTGTTTTGTTTTTTCTCTCTTTTGGAGAGGAGTTTTGTCCCACTGGGCTTTCTCCTTTTCTTCGCTTGTGAGAGATTGTTAGATTGATTGCATTCACATTTGCATTGTAAATGGGTACCTAACATGGCCTAGTAGTCGGACCTATCTTCATCTTAATGGGTATGTGCAAAATCATCATGGAAAAATAGGCCCTTAAGTGGCAAAAAATTTAGAAAAATCAAAGTTAGGGAACTTGACGTAAAAAACTTGAATAAGTTATCTATATTATTTCAAAAATATGTAAGAATAGAATCTATAGCAAATTGAATGTAGTTTCCAAACTACTAGGTTTATTTTATAAAAAAAATTATTTGGTGAAAATTTGAAATTTCAATGTAGTACTTAAATTTCAGGGAAAAATAAGAAGTAGGTGTCTGTCTAACCACCCTAACCAGAATAAAATGATAATATTTTTTTATAAGATTTTAGATATAAGTAGAGGACTCATGTCCCAATGTGATGCATATTTTTTTGTAATTTTTTCCATGTAAATAATTAATTATGATTTTTTTATTACAAATTTTATAAAATATAAAAACTTGTATGTCTGACCACTAACTTGGTTAAAACTTATTGAAATTCTTTCTTTCTTTTTTTAAGCTTATAGTATGCAAAGCATAGAATGTGACACATGTTTCAGATTAAAAAATGTGATACCATTTAAAATTTATAGATGTTTTTCAATCAACCTATCAATCAGGACTTTAGGTGTAATTCAAATAGAAAATGAATAATAATTATTTATTAAATTCAAAGTAAAGCATAATTTATATTGGTGGAAAGCGAATCTCCTTTAAAAACCCTTTTCATTTCATAAATTTTGGGTAAAAATAAAGTTGTTGCCACATACCCTACACATACCCATCATATGCCACTTTTTGGCCCATCATGATCCACACATACCCTAATCTTTGCATAGTTTGCATAATAATCTTCTCACTAAGTTGCACTTAAGGGGGTGTTGGTGTGAATAAATGTCTTGTACCTAGCTAATTCACTCACTAGGTAATTAGGGGACATTCACATGTTAATTTTACTTAGGATATAAGATTATTTCTAGAAGTCTTAGTTGGCTTTTCTAGAACTTATCTTATCTAGCTATATTACATGATTCCTAGGTAGTTAGTTGTCTCATGTCATAGGATTAAGACACTTGTCATGATCTTGTCTAATCCTATCTCTCAACCTTTCCTTTATAAGCAAGGAATCTCATGTACATTTGCATATTCAACCATTAATCAATCTTGCATTGTGAAGCAAGCTTTCTTGCCATTCTCTCTCTTGTGGAAGTGGTTTTGGTCTAGCAACTGTTCTTGGGCATGTTGGGGAGTCACTATTTACTCCCACAGAAAGATATGAAGAATGTGGGACTAAACATAAGCCAATGGCATTGTGCCACTTGTCAACATGCTATTGAAGAGAGGTGGATCACATTTTGATGAATATGCAAATAAATGCAATTAGGTGGAAATTTGAAATTTAAAAGTTGGCTTGTGGAGGAAGAGAGAAAGAGGAGTTAATGCCACTTGGCTCAAGAAAAAGGACTTGTAAGAGGCTTTTAATGCCATGTTGGAGGACAAGTCTTTTTGGGAGGGAGATTTCAAAATGGACGAATATTCCAATGAGATGTCTTTTTGATGAAAATAGAAGAATTTATAAATCAATTAAATTGATTTACTTGTGCAAGTTGCAAAATCTAGAGGATTTGATGGATTGGTGTTAGAGTTAATCGGGATTTGATTAGTTTATATGGGGATTAGTTTGATTTGACATTTGACTTAGATCTTTGGATTTATTTAAATCAAATGGGAGGAATAATGGATATTAGCCTTAATTAAATAAAGTTTGATTCATTTAATTAAAATGGATGATGTTAGATTTAATCAAATAAAGGTTAATTTATTTAATTAAAAGAGATGAACTTTAGGATTAATCAAATAAAATGATTTATTTAACTAACAGAAGATAATGATTTAATCAAATAAATTTGATTTATTTAATTAATAGAGAAATTATGATGAATTTAATTAAATAAGGGTTATTCAATTAAATTGGTTAGTAGAGAGATGATTTAGGTAGAATTGGTATTAGTTAATCAGAATCGAATGCATGATATCAATCAGGATATTTCAAGTGTCTACACTTCCCATAAGGTTGTTTCCTTGAAGTGTAAGCTTTAAGGATCAATGGTTTTTTTTCTTCCACGTCCAGTGGGACATCATTCTAATTGCTAAAAATTCATATGCATGAGCCATAGGCCAATTAATAGATTATAAACAACTCAAAATCCAAGTTTATTACTACCTCCTTTAGTATCCATATCCCCTTATAGAACTACCCAATCTACTACACAATAGGCTTGGTTGCAACAAGCTTAGCTACAAGTTCATATGGTTGCTCAAGCACTAGAAACTATGTAGCCTAGAATAGCGGTAGCCCACTCATTCCTCCAGTTCCTCCTGCAACATGGGATCCTATCCCCACCATTTCCTTTAAATTCTAAAATTTATTGGTGAATATTCCAAAAATTTGGAGGAGCATCTCCAGGATGTGGCGGATGTATGCATTGCTCATTATGTGACTGAGCAAAGTGTGGCTCTAAGGGTGCTTGTAGCCCCTTTCAAAAGAAAGGATTAGGACTTGTACAAATCCCTAGCTCCCAACTCTATCAATACCTAGGATTGTCTTGAAGACCAATTCTTTGAGTTCTTCTCAGAGAAAGGATATCATTCGTCCCTGCTACAACAACCAATGATTATTAAAAGGGCTCTACAAGAGGTCATCATAGACTTTAATACAAGGTTCCACAAAGCTTGGAAAAAGATTCCCATAACTTCTTGGGAACCTATGGGCATAGAATTTTTCTGCTATTTGAAAGCATTCAACTCTCACATAGAAGTCATGATTGATGAGACAAAAAAAATATCTCATCTATTTTCCAAATAAAAGATTGTATTTTGCTTAATTATGGAGTTTATCAAGCCTGAGCATTATGAGGAAAGTAGACATTTTTAGTTGTAGTAGTCAAATATTTTGTCATATCTTGAAAATTATGATCTAGATTCTTGATATTTTTTGATATAAATTCGAAGACAAGACGGTGAGAAAACCCATTAAATTTCACGAAAACCCAGTTAGTAGTTTGAGAGAAACTTCACCAATCCAATGCTCTAGAAATATGCTGCCATACTCCAGAATTTTTGGAATTTGCTCATTTGTTTGGTCTTGAATTCTTGAAACTAAGTGAAGGATCATTTATAAAGAGGTTGAGCAACTTGGGCTTTTATGAGCAGTTAAGGGAAAATAGTTGAGGGCATCTAGGGGGCAATTCCAAGCATTAAGACAGATTGTTGGGTTGTGCAAACAAATGGAGCATATCTAGGAGACAAGTTTGGGTAGTTTGAACTCTTTTGCAAGCATCTAGGAGTTGTTTTATGAGCTTTAATGATACATAAGGAAAAGGAATGACTTTTTCAGCAGTCAAATCTCTTTTTGGAGCTTGTTTAGGGGCTACAAAATAGACATATTTGTTTTGGATGACCAAAGAAGATTGACTCAGCAAAATGAAGGAAAGACTTATCTTTTTCCCTCAACACATGTTCATATCTTCTTGCAAGTTGTTGCACAACAATCAAGGCTCATCTTTCAGATAGTTGAAGATAAGAATTCTATAAATTCATTGTAATCAAGGAATCAAATGGGGAAGAGTTTTATAAAATAATAAAGTTCAGTTTTTAGTAGCAGTTGTTGTTTGTAGTTTTATTTCTTAGCAACAATTTCATTTAAAGCAATTACATTTCCAGTATTTCCTTTTACAAGTTTCCTATGATAGATTTGATTTCAGTAATTACACCTCCAGTATTTCCTTTTACAAGTTTCTTAGGATAGATTTGATTCAAATATTTCATTTACAAGCTCTTAAATTAGATTTGATTCCAATAATTTCTTTCATGCATTGTCTTTCAATTCTATTTGTAGAAAAAGCGTGTCATGCAAATTTTTTCTTCTCCCTCTTGCATATTTCCATGGACACTGCCCTGGATTGACATTTATAATTAAATGATGAGGAATGCAGCGACACTCATCAATGATCCAGTCTCTTGGGGGAAACAATATACTAGATGCATATAGTTTGGCGATGAGAGCTGAGAACAACTTAATTGATGTCAGGAAGCTCCCACCTAGACCACCTATGTTGATCTTACCGGAGATATCAACACATCCCATGGAAGTAGCTTCTTCTAGCACATCTATTGTGCCTCCACCTTTGATGTATGTATACCCTAACACATAGTCAAGCACCTTTGGTTCTTCTTCATTAGCCATGAAGGTGAGCAGCATAAATAATATGTTGCAAAACTTCTCAAATGAGATTTTCATTATAAAGTGGCAGCAAGAAATTCCTTTGAAACACCCTTTTCAAGGCTATCAAGGAGGGAGACCACTGTTCTAGAAAAAAATGTATTAGGGAGGTGCGAGAGGAAACAAATAGTCACAAGCCTTGGGCTAGATTGTTTATGTTCCCACTTTATTGTAAACCTCAATGTCTAATCCCAATAGAGACCTAGTCATAGGCCAAAACAATTTGGTGGATGATACAAATACTTGATGTTTCCCCTATAACAATGCACACATGCCTTGAAATTTTCCAAGAGGCAACCTTTAGTAGAATTTTTTAGAGAAAAGAAGCCAAGGTGTCTCACTGAATGTAGGGGTGTATGCTTACTAATCTCCCAAAGTAGAAAGTGCTATGATGAATGCTCAAATGCAAGGCATGTCACTGAAGCAAGAGACAAAAATTTTCCTTAACCACACACTCTTCTCTTGGATGGAAGGCGAAGACACAGTGTTTGCAAATGAGGTCCCAACAATAGGGACCACACAAGTCCAATTAGACTATAACACCCACTCTAAATGTAGGTTTACCAAAGATTCTATGCCTCAAGTACAACAACCTCGTGTACGATAGCCTAAAGCAACCATGAAGAAGATGGATGGTTCAACTGTGACAATTCAACTCTTACAAAAACCAAAGGAAACGATCCCTTTCAAGCTAAAGACACCAATGCCTAGATCACTCAATGTGATTGAACAACTAAAGAAGGCTTCTACAAATGTATCTATGTGTAAAATTTTAGCTATTCTTGAATAGAAATCCCTATTGTAGAAGGCCTTGAGAAAGGATAGGCCTACCCCACAATCAAATCCACCCTTGAAATGTAGGCAAGAGAATGAGTAAAAGCTAGTTCTAGAGTCTCAAGCTTTGGGAGTAGTAACATTTATGAACATAAAGGAAAAACTAGCCAGAGATGAGGTAAGCAAGTTGAAACCCACCCCATTCTTCTTAACCCTCATTGTAGGAGATAAGTTGTTGCATAATTCAATGATCAAATATGGTGATAGTAGCACAACTATTCCTAAGTTGCTTGCAGATTATTTGAAATTAGAATATGAACCCCTAGATAGATGAATCATGTAATTGGATAGAAAGAAATTCTAGGTCATAGGTCTAATCAAAAGCCTCCCTCTAACCCTATATTCTTGTTCCAACATCACAGTCATCCAAGAGGTAGTCATGGTTAATATTCCTTCTATCTTTGGGGTGTATTTTTCTAGAGATTTAACTACCAAAATTGGAGGGTATCTATCCCTAGATTGGTCCTGTATAATACTGAGGACCAAGCATGGTGCTAAAATGAATATTGTTTCAAAATCCTTACACTCAAAAAACATAGTGGAGGATGTTGTGATGAATTTTGAGGCTGCACATACATCCTTTTCAAAAAATGAAATGTATTATGTAGAGATGTTGGAGGATGAGGAGGCTATCACGGATAGAAGTTTTGGGGAGGAAGTCCTTTTGAATTGATGATCAATTCATGTAAATTGATCCTTTCATCAATTTCCATGCTATTGGTTTGGAGACTTATGTCATATATGATGAAAATCAAGCCATTCCCAAAGTGACTAAGAGCCAAGTAGGCCAACATGAGAACCTAGATGATGAACAAGGTCTATGGACACTGCACTTTGATAGCGTAAGATGCAAAGTTGGCTTAAGAGTGAGCATATTCCTAGTGTCCCCTACAAGAGTAGAGACTCTTAAAGCTTTCTGGTTCCAATTTCCCTACACTAATAATGAAGTCAAGTATGAAGGCTTAGTCCATGGATGGAGTTTGTCTAAGCACATGGGAATCAAAAGGTTGAGAGTTTTGGAGATTTGGAGCTAGTAATCAAGAAAGCGTGAGGCACTTCAAATACCAAGAATGTGTGGATGCGATTGTACTACCATAGAGTGTGGAACTTGATCGAAGGATTCAAAGCCTTCAATATCCAGGTGGTTCTAAGATCCCAAAATTTCATTGTGGATAGGATAGCCACAATTGGTTCCTAGTTTGATCCAGTGATAGACCTAATGTTGAATAATTACATGGTGTAGACGATGGCGCAACTTTCCATCCTCGATAATGATCAAAATTGGAAATTCTTTGAGAGCGATGCCCAAATCATTGTGTTTATTTAGTATTCTTGTGAATTTGCAGAGGAGTTGTAGTCCAAGGTTGAAGAGGCTTATGAAGATCAGATCATCCAACTTAGAACCAACAAGATTCTTGGGGGTTTGATCACTCTTGAGTATAATTTTTTATTCTGATGATGCCAAAAATGACAAGAGGATGGTCATGAAGAATAAGAGTGATTACTTTTATCTGGATGTAGGAGGCAACCGAAAATTGAAGGTAGAAAAATATTTCCTACAAAAGAACAAAGAAAGGCTAAAATCCTTTTTTGTTTAGTAGATAGGATCATGGAATGGACCTATGATGACTTAAGGGGTTACGACCCTAGTGTGATTCAACACACCATTGATCTAGTCAAAGGGGCTAAACTAGTCCATTAGAAGCAAAGACTAATCAATCCAAAGTTGGAGTCCCTCATGGCCCAAGAGTTGAAGAGGCTTATTGAATCTAGGATTATATATCCAATCAAGCACTCCACATATGTGTCTAACTTGGTCCCTGTCCAAAAAAAGAATGGTGAAATTCGGCTTTGCATGGACTTTAGGGATTTGAACGAAGCATCTTTAAAGGATCACTATCATCTCCCCTTAATGGAGAAAATTATTCAAACTGTAGTGAGGTCAAAGATGATTTCCTTGCTTGATTTTTTCTCTGGATAATATCAAGTGAGCGTCAAAGATGAAGACCGACATAAAAAAATGTTCACCACTAAGTGGGGGATGTTTTGCTACACCAAAATTCTATTCAGCTTATCTAATGTGGGAGCCACTTTCCAATGTGCATCAAACATTTCTTTTAAGGATATGATCAATTTGATTATCCTTATTTATCTGGATGACTTAACAGTATTTTCAAAATCTAAAGGCGATCATTTTGATCATTAGGAAAAAAAATTCTAGAACTACCAAGATTTTGGGATCTCTTTAAATCCTAAAAAAATGTGTTTTCAGAGTTCCACAAGGTAGGGTACTTGGCTATGTGGTCTCCAAGGAGGGAATTTCCATAAACTTCAAGAGGGTAAAATGTATTAAAGAGTTGCTCCTATCGGTGAACATGAAGCGAGTCCAATCCTTCTTAGGTAAGATCAATTTAGTCAATAAATTCATCTCTAACTTTGCTAGGTAACGAGGCCTATTACTAGATTATGTTGAAGAAAGATCAAGCATCTAAATGGAATCTGGAGGGAAGAACTGCTTTTGAGAAAATCAAGGAGGCTATTTCCTCAGCTTTGGTGTTAGTCAATCCAAAATTTTCTAAGAAATTCATTATGTATGTCTATGGTAGTGAGCACAACATAATCCTGATGTTGACACAACAGGATAATGAAGGAAAAGGAGAGCACCCTATCACTTTCCACTAAAGAACCTTGAAAATATATGGAACCAAGTATAATTTTGTTGAAAACTAGGAACTTGTCATTGTAAAAGGTCTCAAGAAGTTTTGACACCTAGTGTCGGGAAAAAGGATCATGGTTTATGTGGCTCATCCCAGTGTAAGAGAATATATTGTGGAAGTGAAAATTACTGATAAAAGGGAGAATTGGATCAACAAAATCCTCAATTATGATATCAAGCTCCAACCCATGAAGATGATCAGGGGAAGAGGACTTTGTGAATATATGGCCAATGAGCTTGATCCCCAAGCCAAAGATGTTAGAATTGTGAAACAAGCACAAAACCACGAGCCACGGGATCAAACACAAACAAAGACACCTTCCATGCAAGATATCTACAAACAAATATATGCAATTATCTTCAACAAAAAAAATCTACAAAAGAGAAAAAAAATTCAAGAATATATAAAAGCTACAGATATTCTCCTGTTAATAATTACAATGAGATCAATCCTTATAAAAGGAGATCAAGAAACCCTAAAGTGAAACCTAAAAGGAAACCCTAGTGTGCACACTTAATAATTAATAAATAATTAACTATTAATGTGCCTAAGTTTAGCTTAAGTAACTAAAGTGATGAGTGACTTAATTAATTAACCAATATGATTAAATTAATTAAGTGAAACAACTTATTACTCTAACACCCCCCCTTAAGATGAACTTAGGAAGTAGCTAAAACACTAAGAAAAAGATGCATGAAAGCAAAGATGGGTCATGACAAACAAGGCCAAGTAAGGTACCCATGTACAAATAGAAGATCTCTATAAAGTAGAGAAATAGAGAAAACCTCGTGGGAAAAAACTCTACTCCAAGAAGAGATCAAAGGCGATTGAAGGTCTAAAAATCCTCCAAATCAACGAAATGTCCTAAAAAGGAACATTTAGAACATCACAAAAGCATGAAGAAGCTACAAACTCTGTCGAAAGATGATTGCTACAGTGTCGAAGAACCTTCGCTGAAGATAGGATGATCAAGATCAAGAAGAAAAAAATTTGTATGAGTGCCCCCAACGACACTACTCGAATCAGATGGAAAACAAAGGCAAACACCTGGAACTCGAAGATACAAATGGTAAAGGTACCAAAAATTTTGAATAACTCTGATCAACCAAGGAAATGGAAGGTTGCCTCCAGAAATAGGAATGAAAGAGTGTCCATATGGTAAGTGATCCATCTCACCAAAATGCATGGGTAACCAGCCGCTGCATCCACCTAGTACATAGGAACAAATACTGTATACATAGCTCACTCCAACAAAACCAAGGAAGCATTAACACCAATAGTAGAAACCCCCCCATAATGCTGAAAAGGGAGAGACGTGACAGGTACACTGAAAATGAATACCAGAAAGTAGTGCATGAAGAGGAACCAAGAGCATCTAAAAGGTGCAAACATGAGAGTACAAGCTAATAGAAAGGATGTGAAAACAAAATTCACATATGCATGAGAAAGGTATGAAGGAAAACAATGGCAAGCATCAACCCCCATGGCACTTTATATCATAGTGCGAGTACAATAAGGCACAAAGTGATGTGCAAGAATCCTAAAACTATACATACAAAGTTGAGGCACTTTATCTTAGTGTATTTACAAAAGAACATGCATTAAAAAGATTTCTACAATGTCCAAATAGGACAGAATACTAGAAATACATATAGAACAGCCATAAATGAGTCAACCCACGCAAACAAAAAGTTTCCAGGAGCTAAAACGTCCAAGTAATTCACGAGAGTGTGAAAACACAAAAATATAAATAAAATGTACCTAAAGAAGAATCTCGACAAATTGCATATATAGAACTGAAGAGCAATGAAAGATAGTTCCAATGCTGCTAAGATCGCGAAAAACAGAGAAATTGGTCAAAAGTTAAGAGCTCGGGACTGAAAATAGATCCTTTGACTTCAACTGGTTGTAGAATGCACCAACAATAGAAACAGGTGATGAAACCCACACCACTGGAAAGTTGGCGAAACCAGCTTTCCAACAATATCTTGTTTTCCAAAAAATGATATTGTATGCCCAAGTTACGACCTCTGGAAGAAAACAGCTCCAAAGGGGAAAAAACCAGTGCTAGATTAAATTTGATAGTCAAATGGCCATCGCAGAAAAAAATTGGGCCTAAATTTGATGGCTAAAAGGATGTCGCCGGAAAAGTACAATTGGGCTTATTACAAAAAAAAAAATTAAAAAAACATTAAAAAAATACATACAATTTTTTTAATTCATTTTTTTTTTTTAAAGTATGGAGGGGGGCACGTGGGCCCCACCCCCACAACTTCCAATGAGCGCACGTACTTTTGCGCAAGCCTACATAGGTACAGACTTGCACAAGGTACTTTGTACCTTTGCGTTTTTAAAAAACAAAAAAGCTTGACTTTTAAATATTTTTATAAAGCTTTTGTAAAAAACAAAAACTTTTTACATAAAAAAAGATATGAAAGCTTTTGTACCATGTTAGAATTGTAAAACAAGCACAAATCCACAAGCCACAAGATCAAACACAAACAAATACACCTTCCATGCAAGAGATCTGCAAACGAATATATGCAATTATCTTCAACAAGAAAAAGCTACAGAAGAGAGAAAACTTTCAAAAAGATATGAAAGCTACAGATATTCTCCCATTAATTATTACAATCAGATCAATCCTTATAAAAGGAGATCAAGAAACCCTAAAGTGAAACCTAAAAGGAAACCCTAGTGTGCACACTTAATAATTAATATATAATTAATTATTAATGTGCCTAAGTTTAACTTAAGTAACTAAAGTGATGAGTGAATTAATTAACCAATATGATTAAATTAATTAAGTGAAACAACTTATTACTCTAACAAAAGATGAACCCAAAAATGAAGTTCTAGTGAATAAATCTAATTTAAAGGAGCTTTGGGTGGCTGATAGAATAAATTTCATACAAACTGGAAGGTATCCGACCAATGTCCCTTCACACAAAAGGAGATTTTACAGGTTTCGAGGCATTAGATACACTATAGTCCAAAGAGTGATTTTCAAAATAATTTTTTAAGGTGTTCTCCTCTATTGCATGGATAAGGAGCATGCAAAGAGGATCTTAAGGAAGTTCCATAGCAACCCTGTAGGTGGTCATTTCTCAGCAAATACCACTACCCTAAAGATAATGTGTGTAGGGTACTACTAGCCTACCTTGTTTTTGGAATTCCATAACCTAGTAAGGAAATGTTAGCAATGCCAAACTTTGTTAGTAAGAGAAAGAATTATGCCATTCCTTTAAGTCTGATAGTGGTTGATGATCCATTTGCACAATGGGGTCTTGACTTCATTTGGATGATCAACCCTATTTCTAGTTCAAGTAATAAATGGATTTTAATTACTATAGACTATTTTACTAGATGGATAGAGGTAGCATCCTTGAAGAATGCCATGGAAAGTGAAATCATGAATTTCCTCGAAGAGTTGGTGGCAAGGTTTGGCTTCCCCAAAACCTTAATTTTTGATAATGCATGGGCCTTTGTAGGGACTAGGATGTTAGAATTTGTGTTAAATCATAGATTCTTCCTCCAGAATTCATCAAATTAATATCCATAGGGAAATGGACTTGTGAAGTCCAAAAATAAAAACCTAATCTGGTTGATCAAGCAGATAGGTTCAAATCACCAGAAATATTGGCATTGGCACTTGCGAGCAACCTTATGGGCTAGCTAGATCACTCTAAAACAAGTTATGAAGGCCTTGCCATATGAGTTGATCTATGGGAAAGAGGTAGTTCCACCTATTTCTATGGAGATTCCAACGTTGCAACTGCCAAAGTCCCTGGAGGTTGAAGGAAATGGCAGCATGGAGGTAAGACTGGATGAATTTCTCAATGTACAAGAAGCTCAAAAAAATCCTACAATTCTATGATGAACAACCAACAAGTGGTAAAGTGGTGGTTTGATAAGAAGGAATCTGGCCCTAGTTTTAAATAGGGTGACCTAGTTCTGAAATATGATGAGGGAGCTACCAAACTAGGTCAACATGCCAAGTTTGATACATTATGGAGGGGCCCTTTCCATATTATAAACTGTAAAGAGAGAAGTGTTTGAATTAGAAGACATGGAAGGAAATTATCTCAATATTTTGGTGAATGGTATCCATTTGAAGCATTTTAATTAGTTCCTTGTCTTTTATGAGATTTTCTTTCTTGTAAACTATGTAAATTCTATAAAATTTGTCCCATTATGTACAAATTGTAAAGTGAAAAATTCTACCATGAGCCACACAAAATGCAAAAAAAAAGGAAAACTACATTCATATATGAAAATAATTTACAATATGGTGTAAGGAACTTAGGCCTATGATTACAAGGGAAAAGAAGGAGATTTGGAAAGCTCTATAAAGAAGAGAACAAGACATAGAAATGAGAATGTATTCAAATAGGAGTACTCTTTTGAAGAACCCTGGAGAATGAAGAAGGCAGTTCTGAGAAGTCTGATATTGAGGAATTTGAAGCAGGCATTGACCCAAAAGAAATGAAAATTTCTAGAAACTTGAGTTACTACTAAGCCAAAGGGTCAATGTAGGATCATGGGGGTCCCAACTAGGCCCTTAAGTGGAAATGAATATTTAGAAAAACATAGTTATGAAACTTGACATAAATATTTAAATAGGTTATTAACATAATTTGAAAAATATGTAAGAACAATTTTTTAGCAAATTGAATGTAGTTTCTAAGTTACTAGTCCTCTTTTGGAAAAATGTATATCTATTTGGTGAAATTTTGAAATTTTAATATAGTAGTACTAAATTTTTAGGAAAAAAATAAAAAAGCAAGTGTATGTCTAACCAACCTAAATACAAGCAAAAAATAATATTATTTTTTGAAACTTTCAATATAAGAAGAGGACACATACTTGAATGTGCCACATTTTCTTTTATATTTCTTTTTCAAGTAAATAATTAGTTATGAACTTTTATTATAAGTTTTTAAAAAATATTAAAACTTGTTTGTCTAACCATCATAACTTGGTCAAAAATTTATGAAAACCATTTTTTTATCCTATAGTATGGGAAGCATAAAATGTGCTACATCTTTTGGATTCAAAAAATGCAAAATCATTAAGAATTATGGATTTTTTTAATCATCCTATCAATCAAGACTTTAGTCAAAACACATGTAGAAAATAAATAATAATTATCTATTTAATTCCAAATAAGTCATATCATATATTGGTGGAAAGATAAAAAAATTATCAATAAACCCTTTTTGTTTCATCAAATTCGGATAAAAAAATGTTGTCAGCCACTTTTGGGTCATATCACCACTTTTTGGACCCCCATAATCCTACAATCACCTCAAACAAAAACTGGCAATCTCAAAAACTCAAAATGTGCCAGTTGAAGGTCTTGTAAAAAGAAGATAGTATCTCTAAAGATTTTGACAGAGAATCATGCTCTACCAACATTCCCACTCACTGCAAGCTAAGGGGGGTACACCAAATCTCAAAAATATGTGTATCACTCAATGGTGTAGATGGACTCTATATTCATCACCTTGATAAAAAAAGGAGCAAGCAGGGGCTGAATTTCACGTCACTCCACCATAGTTGTTTAAAAGCCAAAAAGAAACAAAAGCCACTGTGCTAACACTATATCACCACTATCAATGAAATGCCTCAGGTCCATTTTCATGGGAATTCCCACCCTCAAGATTGATATGAAAAAAGCTTCCTTAATCCCTCAAGATACTCTTTACTAAAAAGATCTTTGGTAAGCTCTATAATCTATGATTTTGGCTCATTCAGTTTGATAAGAGATGCTACAAGCTGAGATGCAATATCAATATTCACCCTATACTGATTACAATCGAAAAAAATTCCTTCCCTAGGACCCATTTAACAAAAATGATAATTAAGTGGTTCTTCATCTTGATCATTCATTTTAATCTGTCATTTTCTATAGCTCTAATGAATGCTAGTTGAAGCTTATTGCTAATCAACCTAATTAGAATGCCCATATCACCTACTTAACTTGCCTAAAAATTCAGAATGATTTGTGTATTAAGGATGAGATCATTTTATAAAAAAATTAGGCCCATACCACATGATTAAAATCAAATACTTGCCTATATAGGTGTTATGAAAAATTGATCAAGTGGACAGTCTAGAGTGTGAGGGTTGTACGAGGTTGATTTCAGAGGATTTAAGAAATTAATCAAAGTGGTGGTGTGCATGTAATTTTTTTAGCTTTCTACCAAGTGGCCTGCCACCTCTACATGTCTTCTTGATGCCATCTTGAGAAGTGACCCTTGTTTCAGCCACCTCTGGTTAGCTTTTAAAGCTAGACTTATTTTCAAAGTTGCATTCCATAATCTTGATGTCACATTTCCTAAAAGGTCATCGTAATGAGTTGTACCTTCTCTCCTTTCAATCAAGAGATTGAAATTTCCCAAAAGGTGGGCAATTATTTCACATGAGAGGTCTTATTGGAAATGTTTCAAATGTTAATTATACCATTTATTCACATTTATCCTAAGTGCAATTTGAGGTTGTGAAGAGAAAAGAGTGAGAAAGAATTCTAAGTGTGAGTTGCAAGTAAAGGTTGGAATTTTCAAAGGCAGAAGCAGTAAATTTGAGCAGGTTATTAGCAACACCCAAGAAAAGTCTGAAGAAATGGAAACTAAGGGAGCATCTTCTGGTACTAGTGCCAAAGCAATGTTGGCTTCATCCTATTATGTATATGTTTTTGGCCAAAATAATTATTTTGCAGCTCCCATGCCGCAAATTCAAACATACATAAACACCAAGTTCCTAACTTAGTCCTAACACATCAACCCAAAAAGGTTGAGGATTTTGTCGATGACATCCTTGACCCCCAACTGCATAACAACCCAAAAAGACTTTGTGAAGGTACCTTCACAAGAATGCAAAAGAAAATAAAATATGAAGAACTTGAATCTCTAGGAGTTTGACTTTGGAATTGCAGCCTCCCATAATGCATGGTATGATTGGTGCATCCATGCCTTGAGTTAGTAGATTCTTATGTGCCAAAATTTGATTCACATACCAAGATTATTAAGGGAAAATGGTTGAAAGTCATTATCAATGTGGATGTCATTAGGGATATGTTGTGTATCCTATTGGACCCAATGGAAAACAAATTTTCAAGAAGAAAAATGGAGTTATTGGGAAAAAAGGAGGGACTAGTTTAGCTTCTACAATCATGAGATAAAGGGTGACAAGTAATGGGCAGAGCTGCCTAAGTTCCCCTTAGCGCTCAAATATTTTAATTCACACCTATAGGATGTCTTCACAATGCTCACCTTTGTTGCATGGACTAGGACATGATAATGTGGAATAGTTTCAAATGGGATTAGGTTTCAAGCTCAAGAAATAGGAAGAGGATTTTCAACATGATTTCACATAACCCATTGTGAGAAGAATGCTTGGTTAGCTGAAAGAATATGACAGTGCCTATAAAATTAGGTATTCCACTTTTCTTGCACACATGGTTTTGCATCAAAATTCTTGGTGTTTCTAGAGATATATAGCATTAGAAATTACTAATGCATAGGGTTTGAGGAACGCAGTCTCTATGTGGACCCATGTACTTCCCACTACACAAGATTATTATGCTTTTTTTTATTGTTTCTTAACCAAAAATCTACAAGATTTGCACCAAATGGAGAAGATTTCTTGGTTTACAAGAACTCGTGTTACATGGATGATAGAGAGTAAACCTCTTTGTCATTATTTTTGCATGGTAGATTTTATTTTTATATGGATATATGGATTTATAGAAGAGCCTTTTAGGCTACCCACTTTTGTAACAAGCAAAACTTTCACCCTTGAGATGTTCCAACAACTATCAATCATTGACAATGCATTTGGGGTGAAGAAGAAAAAAGTTGCAATTTACTACCCCCGCTCACAAAGGGTATGGTCACACTATAGAAGAGAGGTGCACAAGTTTTTTTGGCTAAGAAGTGTTTTAACTGATTGTTGGAAATACGATCCTGATGGGTGTTTGTCCACCCAAGGAATATCTCTAACCCGTGCCCCAAGAACATACTAGGAAGAACGGTGAAACCCTTTAGAGGCTAATCCAGATTTCTATGTTGACCTATCTCATCTACCATCCATAAGGCCCTCATGGATTTCCTTTTATAGGATTGTGTTGGAGGTGAATCTAATGGTCAAAATCCACAAAAGTATGAAGACACAATTGGTGAAGGATTGGAGTGAGGAGAAGATCGCTGATTTTTGGAAGTATCAACAAGAGATCCATGATTTAAACTCTATCTATGACTCTATTCCTATGAACTGTAGGTTCAATGAAATATGGGATGATGAACATAGAGGCTCTTCAAAAGTAGAATCCTTTTTACCACCTTGGAAAAGTGGAAAGGAAAAGAAAGTAGATGAGGGAACATTAGAGAAACAAACATAGAAGCAGTCATCATCTACAGGTGCATCAACCAGCCAGATGCAAACTCAGACACCCAAGAGGAGGCCCCCAACTTCACAAGGAGCTCATGTCTCATTAGTTTTGACAAGTGAGGGATCTATTGCAACCAACACGTCTCTAGTGAAGAGAAGGAAAACTCGAGGATCAGACCAATGGAAGGTCCACAATGAAGTAGACGAGGTGATTATCACCATACAAGCACTATCACCATAAAAGCACCAATGGTCCTTGTGACATAGGTAAGTTTCTCTCCTACTATTCTTTCTTCTCAATCTTTGGTCCCCCCATTTCTTTGTCACTTCCCTCTCTATCTACCTCGACGGTTGTTATTATGGCCACTATTTGCTAGACTATCCCTTCTGCACCTTCCTCTATGGCTACAACTATCATTTCCACCACTTTGCAGCCTTCATAACTAACTCCTATGTTTGATCCCACCTCCATAGTTGATATCTTGATTGCTTTATCGAAAGCACAGGCTCCAATTTTTGACCCACCTATTACATAGGTATCCTCGCCCTTTCCTTCCACTATACCAATGGTATTTTCATCCACTACTACCCCTTTTACTCCTATAAGCACCTCGCGTCCTACGTAAACATGGCAAGGCATCCTGCCTTTCTCACCTTTGAGCCTAAGCTTTTTGATGGCTTCTCCATCAGGAGAATAGACAAGGACTGCCCTTTATCCTATTTCTTTTGGTCTCCCTATCAGCATCTCAATTTTTGGACAAAGCATTGAGTCTCCCTAGAGTATCAGACTCAAATGGACCTATACAAAAAAGGCTTTGAAGGACAAAAAGAAGAAGAGGAGATAAAGGGATGCACTGGCTCTGGCTACCCCCAAGATAGAAACATTTTTTTATGAGAAGTAGAAAACCTTGATGATCACAGCCATGAAGCCCCTAGTTTCTAAGCCCAAGGGCCAAATGCAGTACCAGGATTATGCTATCTAAGCAATATGATTCAACCTTAGTGACACCCTTCTGCGTGACAAGTTAGGCCTCACAAAAGAAACACAAAAGGTAGTGTCAACTAACTACCTAAAACAAGACCGAAAGCTAAAGAAGAAAGAAGAATAATTGAAAAGGATTAAAGCTACAGTGGACAAGCATAAGGTAGAGATAAAAGGAAAAGATGTTGAGGAAAGAGAAGCAAGATAAAATTTCAACAACCCTACAAACAGAACAAGTAGAGAAAGCTTAGAACTAGGATGAGTTGAATGACACATTGGCCAAGATCAAGGCTGAGAAAAAAGAAAAGGAGGATCTAAAGTCCAAACTACATGGCAAGGAATAGGAGTTGTAGAAAACAAAAAATGACTTCTCTGATGCATCAGATCAACAAAAGCAGTTGCACCAAGACATGGAATAAGAGAGGGAAAGACTATATAAGGAATTGTTGGATACCCAATCTCTAGTGGTAAATGAAAAAGGTGCCAAGGAGCTAGCTAATAAGTAGCTCCATGAGAAATAGAAGAGCTAGCAAAGATCTAGCAAGATATTTTTTATGCTTCAACTGTGCAAGCAAAAAATCAACAAGAGCTACAACAGTTTGAGGCATAGTTTCAAGTGGAGCTTCATCAAGCTCAAGTTGCAACATATTCAAAGAAATGGGTGAAGAAAACCATAGAATATTCCTTGTAGGTATAGGAGTAGGAATTGGTACAATTTCACCTTGAAAATTCAAATTCTTTGGAACAATCAATAGGTTGTAAGAAGAAATTAGGTGTAGGGAATTGCAATTCCAACAATCGAAAGGCATGGCAGAAACTTCAGTGCAACAAGCTGATTTTCTCCATGTGCTACAACAATTAAACATTCCTCATTGGGAGAGGATAAAGGATGTGGTAGCATCCCTATGGCCAGCTCTAAGATTCATGGAAAATGCATAGGATTTGAGTGCAAAGGTCAACCCGATCGTAAAATAGATTCTACAATATATTGCTCCTAGGATAGTCAAATTAGAGCTCTTAATTATAAAGCTATACAAGGAAGTAGATAATACCTTGGTAGATGTGAGGATTGTAGATAGAATATTGGTTGCAAAGAAGGTCAATGAGTTCATAAATTGCAATAAGGTAACCTTAAGGGGCAAGGAGTATCACCATGCTTTGGGACTTAAGGTTGAAAAGATGAAGGAACACTTTGAGGGATTAGTCCAATTGGGACTTCCATCCCAGTTTATGCCTGATAGAATGGTGCTAACTGAGGATTAGATCAAACAGTCACTGGAGGAAAAGAAATGTGATTAGTCAATCTTCCAAGCCCTGAGTTTTTCACCAAGCACCGAAGATATTGAAAGGATTTCAAATCCTCTCACATAGCTTAGCTTTCACATTGGGTCCACATAGACAAAATTGAGTGAAATCTCTTTCAAAGAGATGATTGGTTTGGATAAAACATTCAAAGACTAGTGAGCATTGGTGCACCCTTCGAAGGAAGACTGGGAACCCTTGCATTTTTTATTCCTTAAACTCTAAGGTTGCACACCTTCCCTTTGTTCCTTGTCATTGCAAACCAGAGGCTTGTTGGGTTCATGCCTCTACAGGTAGAGGCCCCTCAAGAGGTTGCCAGGACTATAGAGATTTTTTACAACTCATCATTTTCCATGCCTTGTAATGTTTTCCATGTTTTATAATGATCCACAAGTTTTTCCCTTTTTTTTAGGTTTATTCCTTTATAAACCCATAGTTTCCATGTATTTTTGTATATTGCATCATCAAGTCTCACAATGTGGAAGCCTAGCACAAATTCAAGCAAGATCACGACCTTCTCTTTTACAAAGGTGTGCGATGGCATGATGTGGTCGTCATGTGGTCTCTGTTTAAAGAGTCTTTTATTTTTAAGTCTCTGAAAGTGGAGGGCGCCATGTTTTGGCACCATGGAGATTCTTAAGGGCGGCATGAAGGAAATCCCCAGTAATTCCCACCTACATGCCATGTGTCCTAGGAAAGAATTTTATTGATGAGAAAAGAATAGAGCACCAGAGGAGCAATGAAGAATGGTACTTATCAGCCAGATAAGGGTCTAGGTATGTCTTGAGCCCAAGAAGGAATTGAGTGAGTGTTATTGAAGATGGAAGAGTGATGAGAAGCGTTGTGTTTGAAAGCAGAGAGTTGCATGTGCTATTATTATTCAAGGATTTTCCCACACAAGTTTTTATAGTAACTGTCATAATTTCATTATCTATGATCAGATTTTGGTAGTTAGGAGGTTCTTAATCAAGCATAACACTAATTATTCTTAGGGATTTGTTAGAGTGCATTCACTTTAGAGGTTCTTGGTATCCACCTTAGTGGGTGTTACATAAAGAAGTAGTTGAAAGAAATGAGTTTGGAGAATTTGAGTTTTGTTTCAATTGATTCTCACCAATTGAATCTTTATTGCATCATGTTCTTGTTAGGTGAAGATCCAAATCTTTGAATTACAGGTGCTCTAATTGGTGGTTTAACACCACTATTTTTTATTTTTTCTTTTGTACCCTAATGGTGGGAGAATTTTTTTTGGTTGTTGCTTCCCTTGTCCTATAAAAGGGAATTTTGAGCCCCTCCCAAGTATTGATCAGTCTAAAGCACAGTCAAGAATTTTAGCAGTAATTTTTCACTATTTTTTCGTAAGGAATACTTGGAAAATCTGTTTCAAGGGAATGTCCATTTGGCAGCCAACCTTAGCATTATGTGTCACTCGAATTAGTTAATAGAAAGAATAATAAATCAAATTTCACCTAGTTTTCCTTTGTTTTGTGTTTTACTTTTTTTATACTGGTTTTATGCTATGTGTCCATGTATCGATGTGATCTTGACAACTAATCATTTTATTTTTAGCTTTATGTTGTTTGATATAAATCTACAACTAATTGAACCATGTCATGTACTCTTTCATTTGCTGCAATAGTTTATGTTAAGTATCATACTATGCTTGTGGTTGAACAATATTTATAAAGATTCAAGGCATTAGTAGAATAAATCAAGAGTAACCTATCCCACTAAAAATTAGTGGGTGCTTCTCGCAAAAATATTTGAATTCTATGCCCTGTGCTTACAAAGCCTTAAGTGTGTCGTTCACTTTTCAACAATGAAGGGTTTGTGACACTTTGTGTTACTTTCTTAGGATTTTTATTTCTATTCATCTGAAATAATATTTGAAATGTTCTAAAAGCTTTGGTGCATTGCCCTAGTATAGATTTGCTTTTGTTTATTCTTTCTTCCCATTTTCCTCCCCCAACTAAACGAGGAGCCAACTTCTAAAATCCTAGAGGTTGTCCAATGGATAGCAATCCATCTCCCATCCAATGACCTTCCCATAAGGTTGTTTCCTCGAAGCATAAGCTTTAAGGATCAAAAATTATTTTAGCGGTGCACCAGGTGGGACATCATTCTAATTGCTAAAAAATCATATGCATGAGCCATCTAGGCCAATTACCAGATCATAAACAACCCAAAATCTAGGCTTATTGCTACCTCCTTTAGTATCCATAGCCCCTTCCAAAACTACCTAATCTACTACTCAATAGACTCGACCCCAAAAAGCTTAGCCATAGGATCTTATGGATACTCAAGCACTCAAAAACTATACAGATCTTATGGCCGCTGAAGCACCCAAAAACTATGTAGTTTGGAATAGTGGTAGCCTACTCATTCCTCTAGTTCCTCCTACAACATGGGATCATATCCCTTCCAAATCCCTTAAAGCACTTCCTAAATTTATTGGTAAAGATTCTAAAACTCTAGAGGAGTATCTCCAAGATGTGGGGAATGTATGAATTGTTCATTATGTGATTAAGCAAAGTGTGGCTCTAAGGTTGCTTGCAGAATCTTTCAAAGGAAAGGCTCGAGACTAGTACAAATTCCTAGCTCCTAACTCTATCGATACCTGGGATCAACTTGGAGACTAGTTCTTTGAGCGCTACTCAAAGAAAGGAGATCGTTCGTCCCCGCTACAATAGCTAATGACTATTAAAAGGTCTCTACAAGAGGTCGTCACTAACTTCAATACAAGGTTCCAGAAGACTTGGAAAAGGATTTCATAACTGCTTGGCCACCTGTGAGCATGGCATTTGTCTTTTATTTGAAATCCTTCAACTTTGTCATAGAAATCATGATCCAGTCTCTTGGGGGAACACTCTACCAGACACATATTTTGGTGATGAGAACTAAGAACAGCTTAATTGAGGCCAAAAATCTCCCACCTAGACAAGCTATGCCAATGTTCCTAGAGATATCAACATAGGACACATAATTAACCACTCCTAGCACATCTATTGTGCCTCCACCTTTAATGTATGTATACCATAACATGTAGGTAAGCAATTCCAATTCTTATTCATTATCTATGGAGGTGAATGACATAAAGAACTTGTTGTAGAACTTCTCAAATGAGATTATCAATATAAAGTGGCAAGTTCCACGAAACTAATTATTAGTATAAAGCGAAATTTTTTGTAGAAAGGATTATCACTTTGCAGCTTTCAACTCTCAAATTTTCAAGGCTTTACACTTGTTGCATTTTACACAAGTGTGAAGTGTGAAGAGGATTGTTCCAGGTAAAACAAGTGTGAAGTGTGAAGAGGATTGTTACCACTTCACACTTGTGTAAAATGCCTCACAGTCGACAATCGATTCACACAACTCCACCCGTAGGTCCTAATGGATCATCTCTACTCTTAGGACTACCTGCTCTGATACCAATTGATGCAAATGCATATACTAAACCAAAAAAACTTAGGAATAATTCATATTTCATCCTCAATTAAAAATAAGAAACTATATACAATAGTTCATTCAAATGATCTTTGACAATTTCATTGGTCATATAATTCAGTGTTTTAGAATTGAAATTCAATTTCTATTAAAACATTTTATTATATAACTTAATTCTCTCATTACTTATCATTCCAAGCAGTTCACTTACAATTTTTCAACCCTCTATCATTCGTGCAATCAATTTCAACTATGAATAGCCACTTGAATACACCTACAAAACATTGCATCTGTGATTACTACTCCATGTATTTTATTACTCCTCCATGTATTTTATTACTTGCATTTAAATTGAAAATACCTTACTAAGATGACACTCCCCTCCCTATTCTTTCACTATTTAATTCAACAATTCCAAATTGGCTATCTCTCCCCTATTTGATCCCTTATCCCTCTCTAATTACTGTTCACTTTTCTTCCTCTCCCTATTGTATGGCGTCCCTTGTCTATTCTTGCACCCTCAATACTTAGTAGTCATGCCCCTCCATACATTTATCTTTGCATTCATTATTTTTAATTATCCATTTTTTAAATGGCTCATCCCCCCTCCTATCTTCCCTTCACAACCCCCTCTACCTTACATTTGTGCTACTTTTATTTCAATCTAATTATTTTAATATGGTGCCCTCCCTTGTCCATATTACCTTTTCACTTCCCCTTCATGCTCCCCTCAACAATCTTTAAATCTAAAATCTTATTGGCACTTTACTGTTTCAAATGCCATGCTAGAAAACAACATGACTTGCCCCCCTTCACCTTCACTTGTTTCATTCCTTTTTAATCACTTCCTCCAAAGGCACGATCTGGAAAAGGTTATTTTTATTGATTTTTAATTAAAGACTTCCTCCAGATGCTGCTAATGATCCTCTATATGGCACTTGGCCTTCCTCTCATTCCATCGTTTCATCAATATAATTGTAACTTCAACATAAAACCATTCACATTCTTATGCTTGTTTGTTGTGTGCATAGAGTGGAAACAAAACATTTTTAACATGCTATAAATTAAATTTGAGTTCTAATATCAACCAATATCATTGCAATGCTTCACATTTTCATTGAAAACTTCCTATTTTAGAATACAAATTACTTGTATTTGAGTGTAGAAATTGTAATTGGGCTGATCAAAGTTAAAATCGATCCATGACATTTTGTCAATCAATGTCAACAATTTCATTCAATTTAGCTTTAGACAATAACCAAGACCGAAATGATTTGGACTCCAAAATCAAAAAAAAATCAAAAATATAAAAACAATGCCAAATTGTTTTTGGGTGATGTGGATCGCCAATCCTCCTAGGACACTCCTGCATCAGACACGCCAGATAGGAAATTTGTGAACATAGGCTCACAAAGGTGGAGTTGAGTGATATAATCACCCTTCAAAATTATGAGCAATCTGTAACGAGCTCCATTGCTATGAAATGTGCACAATATTATTTCTTCTTTCTCTTTTTCTAGCAGTTCATCGGAACACACATCATCTTCTTCTGACAACACTACATCTTCCTTCTTATTCCCCTCCTCATGGACTCATGTCCACCATAGACCATTCTCCTTTGATAAATTACTTCTCTTCTCTCCTTTTATGTGGGATCCAACCCACCACCAATTGAACACCTCCACCAAACACCACCTGTAGTATCCTATACAATTTCTACTTACAAAAATGGATTACCCATCCACCAATCTACAACTACATATGCATCCTCATACTAATATACCTCTACTACTTTATGGAAACTAAAATATTCTATCTGCAAGCCCTTATCTTGCTCTACATCCTCCTCTTCTTTCATCAACGTAGGTAATTTAAATCATCAAAACTAAATTTATAATCAAAATTTAACTCATGATTCTTTGTTGTCCCAACATCTTTTGCTTCCTCTTTTGCTACAACAAGCTTTGACGTCCACTCTTCTTAAATTACTAACATTTACAAAAATAATTTTTCTTCACCTTCGCCATTTGCTGCAACCTCTTCGCTACTCACTTCATTCTTGTCTTCCTTTTTCTTCATGCCTTCCTCATGGAAAGTCTTCGTTGCAACTTCTTCGGTAGGGGTTGCTCTCACACCTTTCTATGCCCATCTTAGGCTATTGTCCTCGCTCTTTTTCTCTCTCCTCTTTACCACTTTTCTCTCATTTTCCCAACATTCTTTTCCAATTTCTTGATCCTTGTCTCGATCTTACCCACTTCCTCATGGACCATCTATCCCATCTTCTCAAACTTCTCATTTTTGACCCTCTCCTATACTACTCCCAAAAACAAATTTTGTACGGGTCTCCTAATAACCCATCCCATCTTATTTGCTACAATCTTCCATAACTCACATCACATTGTGACTTCCAACTCTCTATTGCTCAGGGCTTCTCTACCCACAACAATCCTCTCAAGCTCTCCACAACCACTTCACACTTGTGCAAACTACCTCACGGTTGGCGATTGGTTCACACAACTCTACTCGTAGGTCCTGGTGGATCCTCTCTACTCTTAAGACTACCCGCTCTAATACCAATTGATGCAAACACAAATACTAAACCCAAACAACTTGGGAATAATTTCTATTTCATCCTCAATTACAAATCAAAAACTATATAAATTAACTCATTCAAATGATCTTTGATAATTTCATTGGTCATACAATTCAGTGTTTTAAAATTCAAATTAAATTACTATTAAAATATTTTATTACATAACTCAATTCTCTCATTCCTTATCATTCTAGTAAATTTGCTTACAATCTGCCAACCCTCTATCATTGGTGCAATCAATTTCAATTATGAACAATCACTCATACACCTACAAAACATTCCATCTGCAATTGTTGTTCTACGCATTTTATTATTTGCATTTAAATTTAAAATACCTTTCTAAGATGATAGAAATAAAATTATATCCCAAAGTATGTAATCATGGAATCACATGGAATGTGCATGGATAGGATCACTCAAGCCTAACTATAAGAGTATGAAGACATGCAAGTGAGAAATAAATGACAAATAGGGAATTTTAATGAGGTAAAATAACCTATAAGATATGGGTAGCCTTAAAACCCACTAAATATGTACCCATTACAATTAAAAATCATATAATCTAAAAACCTAAAACTAAATATCATCTCAATCTAAAACCTTAAACGAAGTGCTATATGAATCTTGAAGACCTAATAATAAATATCTACTAAATGTAAAATATTGACACTAAATACTCTTTGAATATATAAAATAATAAAATTGAATTCCATTTGAATTTAATACCTTAAAACTAAACTCCATTTAAAACATGTACCCTATATAAGTGAATACAATATGAATCTAAAATTGAATATATATAAACCCAAAACATTATATATCTCAAAAAACTAATGTTATAGATTTATGATATAAATAGATATACATATAAGTTATTTTCTATTCATACTTGGTTCAATAATAATATATGGTTAAGCCAACATGGGTAGTGAAGTTGGCTTGAGTCTTGGGTTGTTGCCCAAGGTCTTGGGTTCTATTTTGAGGCCTAAACTCAACCAATGCTAGTGGCTTGCGGACGACTGCTCTCATCCTTAGAGGACTAGTCTCGCCTCAGCTCACCCCTTCCTCAACCCGAACTTGGCATAAAAATAAGACCAAGGTAAGACATGTTGGGCACTGGGTTGGGTCGTGGGGATACCTTTGAGTTAACAAAAAAACAAAAAACAAAAAAAATATGGTCCCAAATTATTTTGTAAGAAACTTCCTATTAACTCTTCTCTTGTATTTTTATTTTTGAAGTTGCATGAAGAAACAAATAACCAATATCAATATATCTATAAATGAGGTTCTTGTATTATAAGTTTGCATTTATTCTTGATTATACACAATGATATTATCTAATGCATTAGTTCACCTCTCATTTGATGTCTCATATTTTTGTAGTCATTATTCCTAGCACATGTTTCCATCAACGATAGCACAAAGGGAAACACATAAAGATAGAACCTATCACTCAAGGGACACAATTTCTCTAGTACCATAAACTAATGAATATGATGTATACCCTATAGGTGTGTAGATGATAGTGTGATAAACCAACAAATTGGGTACAAGTTATATACATTCTAAGTATACCATGCTTATCCACTATTTTCTTAATATCAACTCAATTATTTTATTTATAAATTCTACTTGACCATTGCTCTATATAATAGGGAGAAAAGAAAAAAAAATCAAATATGAAATGTTTTTAAAAAATTCGTCAAGTTTGTATATTTTTAATTATGAGTCATTGCTTGTAGCAATAGGTCAAGGCAATCTAAATCTATAGATGATATTTTCCTTGACAAAAGCACAAATTTTGAAAGTTCTATGTAATTTAAGATAAATGACTCAAACCCACTCATGCACGTAATCTCACCTATCAAATCTAAACTCCATACAATAAATGGCCAAGGAAAGATAAGCATTGGACTAAAGCTCTTGAGTTCATTACTACATGTTTGACATGTATGACATTTATAAACAAAATCATATGAATATTTTTTCATTTTCCTCTAATGATATCTCATGTTTTTAAATAACTTTTATATCAACACCGTTTCTAAAATAATATTGAATCATATATTCTATTGCTATCCAAAAATTATAAATTAATTTAAACTAATTTCTATCAAAGTGTACACAATTATTTAATAACCTAAATTAACATGAAAAAAATAAAAACTTTTACACTTATATTATAATTTGAACATTATTTGAAAAAAAATAAAAAATATTACAAATGCTACTAAATTAATAATTTCAACTATTATAAAATAATAACAATTTTGACTGATTCCTATTAAGTTAAATCAATTAAAAACTATTATTAATTTGTATAGTATATACCGTCACAAATTACTTACAAAAATATTATAATTAATAGTATTGTTTTTTCCACCTGCATTCAATTACAAAGGCTGGGCTACATGACAAAGACAATAGAAGATGCATGTTTGACTGTACCATCTTCTCTTGAACTTTCTTCAGTGATTTGGTCTGTATATAGAGGCATTTCTGCAATGATTTTGTCTGTAAGCATGTTGATTTGGGCTGTATATTCATTATTTTGCCTTTAATGCTGTGGAAAAGTTCAAAAAGATCCAAAATATTTGGAGCCTTCTACAATGACAGATTTTCATGCTCGAGACAAAAAGATTGTTAAAACCAACAATATTATATCCACAATCATCATATACATTTTATATATTTGCTGAGTTTGGTTCAGTGATATTCATGATATTGATTAGTTGTATACTTTTGATGTATAAGTCCAAGCATAACTTTTTGCAACGTTGATAACATTATGATTTGTTTTCTTCTTTGCATTCTTTTATGTTAAGTTTAGCAGCAATGACATATTTCATGTTTTATATATATATATATATATATATATCAATATCAATATCAAGTTTCAATATAAATAATATTAAATTATGCTTCAGGACATCAAACATTATTATGTTCAAAAACTAAAAGACGGTTTTAAAATTCAATTTCACTGTTTGTATAATGTATTTTATTCATATAAAACCAGCTATGGTGCATGTTTGTCAACGTTGTAAATAGTGTGATTCCATCTATTAAGATATGGTTTCCTTCTTGGTATCATTAACAAACAAACAACTTGTATTTTTTCTTAAATTATATTTATGTGGATTATTATACTTTCTCATCACCATTTCTTATTTTCTTTGAGACAATATATGGGATTATATTTAATTAATAAATGAAAAAAGTTAAAAGTTAAATAAACAATAATAGATTCTCTAAAACAAAGTAGTTGAATTTTACAATATTGCACAAATATATTATATAATTAATAAAGATAGAAAGGAACTTAACTTTAAACATGGTAAGTGAATAATATGTTGTTAGGTATGTTATAATCTAATTTTAATTTATGATATATATAATTGTGAAATTCTAACAAACTAAAAAGTTGATTCCACTTTGTTTTGGTTCAATCTCATTATTGTATCTCTCATCCTTATAGCTACAACTTGTATGTGTGTGTATGTATGTATGTATGTATGTATGTATGTATGTATGTATGTATGTATGTATGTATGTATGTATGTATGTATGTATGTATGTATGTATGTACATACATATATAGACATACATAAATATACATACATATACATATATTCATACATATGTATATATGTCTATGTCTATGTATGTATGTATATACATGGCTCTAGGAAAATTCACTGCCAAGTAAAATTTTCCGCCAACAATTCACATATATTAATGGTTCTAAAATAATTGTGTGGCCTTAGTCTCTACATTTTTAAACTTCAAAATCTTGTTCATTTTTTGTATCTAAAAATGGTGGTGCTTATAAATTCCATTAGAACTTGATATGCTAGTAGAGGAATATGACTATCTTCCCACTTTCATCATAGTCAAACTTGTGGATCAATGTAATAGTTATAGACAATTTTGAGGGCATCCTAAATCAAAATACAAATACATATGTATTTCCTTGTGAATTATAAATATTGGTAGTATGTTATTTGATGTGAATAATGTTTTCTAGGTGTTCATTGATTTAAGTGATTGGTTGTATAAAATGAATTAGGGTTTTACCTTATATGAAACACACTAGTGTGCACATTTGAATATTTTTCACTTAAGTTGGTAGGAAATAAATAGTTAGAATTGAGTTTATTGGAACCAAGATTAAATTTTATTTTGGGAATTCAAGGGTTAAGACTATACTAGTGTCCAAAACATGGTTCAAAGTCACAACTTTAGGATTTACCTAAGATAGGAAATAGAAATGTGAATATTAGATCTAGTTCCTTGAGATGTGTGGATTCAAGTTTAATAAAGCCTCAAGAAATATTCCAATTTCCACATAAAAATTATCTTGCATTCTAAACCATTTCCTTAAGAAGAAAGGGTCAAAGTGGATTCAAAACATATAGGGAAAATGACTAGGAATGTAATTTTTCACTTACACTATTCTCTAATTTTAGTTCAAGCACATGAATTGCTATGAAGCATGCATGCCAAAGTAAATGATAAGCATCTATAAGAAGGTTATGGATATAGATGAATATCAACACATGTTGAACATGTAATGCTAGGTTCATCTTCATAACCTACAAGCACAAAACTCTATGAGTAGATTTTGGTTAAAATTTAGAATAGTTAGAAACAACTAAATAATCATGCTAGCAAATAATGTGTGAGAGTAAAAAGGTAGGTGAATAATTTCATGCATATTTATTTAACCCAAAATACAAAAATTTAGGGGTATGAAATATTTAGCATAACCACAAAGAAAGTGATGTAGAGATATAAAGGAGATAGCATAACCAAAAGAACTATAGAGGTATGAAGGAGTCAACATAATTGAAATAAAGATTTTAATTGAGAAGCTAAAATATTTAGCTAAAGGCTATGAAGTAAAATGTGTGGGAAAGAAAACTAATAATATTGGAGAAATGGTCAAGGAGGGATCAAGCACTAGAACCTAAAGCAGCAAAATGAAATATTTTGAGAGAAAAGAAATATCTCAAGGATTTTCTTAATTTGTACATGAGTAGGAGTTGGAGATTGATAATATCTTGAAGCAAATGTAGTTGATCATCTTTCTTTAGTGATTTTGTGCTTGAGTTGGGTGTTCCTTAGTTGTTGGTGTCTTGGTTCGTTAAAAACAAATATTTTATTTCTTTTTTGTTGTATTTGTGATTATCTCTCATTGTTGTAGAGGGTTCCAAGGCACCTTCAAAACCTATTTTACCCTTTAATAAAAAACATAATTGAAATAAAATATAGGGATACAAAGGAGAAAATATAATAAAAAAATCGTTATTTTACTGTGAAGGAGACAACATAAATAAATACACTTAATGCAGGATCTTGAGTGGGTGACATTAACTATGGACACGAGGTGTAGGATCCTTAGAGAGATCCTATAATAATTATTATCAAATATCACCACTGATATTATTGTTACCCTCTAATTGATTGCATGTGAGCAATATAAAAAAGTGAAGATGAGATCAAGTAATTTGTGTAAAAGATATGATCATACAATCTCAATTTAATCATGAAACAATATCATAGCTATCATTGTGTGACAAGAACAAGATAAGAGACTAAGACGTGATCAAATAAGTAAATATAATAAGAGGTGATAAGGTGCCCCCAATGTTGCCTCCTAATGGTGAGGAGAATTTTCAAACAATAGTAGCCAAGATCCTAGATAAACATGTAGGCTTAGATATATGCCATAAATGTAAGCATGTAAGCTCACAAATAGATGTCCCATAAGATATGAACAAGTATACATAGAAACAAAGGTATAACCCATAATATTTATTTGTGTAATAACATGGAGTGTGCATGGATGGGATCACTTAAGGCTAAATATATGAGTATGAAGACATGCAAGTGATAAATATGTGTCATAGAGGGAATTTGGATGAGATAAAATAACCTATTAGATATGGGTAATCTAAAAAACTGTCAAATATGTAAACATTAAAATTAAAAATTATATGAATCTAAACTCTGAAACTAAATATAATCTCAATCTAAAACCCTAAACTGTCTTCCATATGAAGTTAGAAGACCTAAAACTAAATCTTCACTAAATTTAAAACATTGACACCAAATACTCCTTGAATCTAGAACCTTAAAATAGAATTCCATTTGAATTTAAAACCTTAAAAGAAAATTTAATCTAGAACATGTACCTATATAAGTGAATATGATATGGATCTAAAATTTAATATCATATAAACCCAAAACACCATATATCTCAAGCATATCAATGTTATAGATTTATGATATTACATTGACACTAAATACTCTTTGAATCTAAAACCCTAAAATTGAATTCCATTTGAATCTGAAATCCTAAAACTAAATTCCACCTAAAACATGTACCCTATATAAGTGAATATGATATGAATCTAAAATTGAATTCAAAACACTATATATATCTCAAGCATAATAATGTTGTAAATTTGTGATATTAAATAGATATACATATAAGTTATTTTCTATCCATAGTAAATAAACCAAATTTCCTTGATAATAATATATGTTCCCAACTAATTTGGTAAGAACTTGCCTCTTAACTCTCCTCTTGTATTTGTATTTTTGAAGTTGTATGAAGAACCAAATAACCAATATCAAAATCTCTACGAATGATGTTCTTTGATTATAAGTTTTCATTAATTTATTATGATATGCACTCATATTATTTAATGCATTAGTTTTACCTCTCATCTAACGTCTCAAAATTTTGTAGTCATTATTCCCAACATTTTTTTGATCGATGATACCACAAATGGAAATACATAAAAGATAGAATCTATCACTCAAGAGTCACAGTTTATTTAGTACCATAAACTAATGAATGTGATGTACACCCTATAGGTGTGTAGATGGTAGTAAAATACACTCACAAACTAGATTTAAGTTATATATACTAAGTACACCATGCTTATCCATTATTTTTCTTAATATCAGTTCAATTATTATATTTGTAAATTATACTTGAACATTATTCTATATAATTAAGAGAAGGGAAAGATTTTTTCACATATAATAATTGTTTAAAAAATTATAAAGTTTCTATATTTTAATTATGAACCCTTGTTTGCAATAATATACAAAGGAAATATCAATATACAATTGATATTTTTCTTGAGAAAAGAACAAATATTAAAAGTTCTATATAATTTAAGAAAAATGACCTAAAATCACTCTGCAAAATAATCTTTAGCAATGGTAATGGAAGTGTATTCATCCAAATAAATATGGATAATCTAATCTACCAAACCTAAACCCCATACAATAAATGGTCAAGGAAAGATAAATGTTTCACTAAAGCTCGTGAGTTCAAACAAAATCATATGGATCTCTCTCCATTTTCTTGTAATGATATTTCATGTGTTTAAATAAATTTGATACTAATATCTTTTTTAAAATAATAGTGAATCATATGTTTTATCACTCCCCAAAACTTATAAATTAATCTAAGTTGATTTCTATCAAAGTGTATACATTTATATAATAACCTAAATTAACATAAAAAAAAAATTTAAAAATTAAATTTATATTACAAATTTACATACTTTACAAGCATGATGAACATTATTTAGAAAAAATAACAAAATATATAAAAAATATTAATCACAGTATTTATTAAAAATAATGATTTGAACTGTTATAAGATAATAACAATTTTGATTGATTCCTATTATTTTAATTCATTAAAAACTATTATTAATTTGTAGAGTACAGACCGTCACAAATTACTCACCAAAATGTTATAATTGATAGCATTATCTTTTTCACCTGCATCCAATTACAAAGATTGGGTACATGACAATAATTGTGCTCCGGCCAGCTTAGCCAAGCCAAAGTGCTAGCAGAAGTTTCAAAGAAGACAAGGGTGGAACATGTTAAAAAAAAAAACCAATTATGTATTTTAATTGACCAGAGCTGGTTTAGAAACTTCAAGAGAAAAGTTACCTGTCACTGCCCCATAAGCCAAATAGACAAGGCAACCGATCTTATATATTCAATATCTTTAACAGACAATGACAACAGAACATACAATTTTTACTGTACCATCTTCTGTTGTTTCTCTGTGGACCATCTGTGAACTTTCTTCGCTGATTTGGCCTGTATTTCTGCATTGATTTTGTCTGTACGCATAATGATTTGATCTGCATATTCATTATTTTGATTTTAATGCTATGGAAAAGTTCAGAAAGATTCAAAATTTTGGGAGATTTCTACAATGAAAAATTCCCATGCTTGAAACAATAAGGCAGTTAAAACCAATAACATGATACCCACAAATATCATACATTGTTTATATATTTGCTTAGTTTGATTCAGTGATATTGATGTTGATTAGACATATACTTTTGATGTATAAGTCAAAAGCATGATATTCTGCAACGTTGATAACATTATGGCTTGTTTCTTCCAAGTCAAACCAACAAAATAAAAGACAAAATAACTTAAACATTATTAGTTTTAAAAATCAATTTCGTTGTTGGCTCACTGTTTTCTATTCATACAAAACCTGTCACAGTGCATGATTGTCATCGTTGTAAATGGTGTGGTTACATCTATTAAGATATGGTCTTCTTCTTGGTATTATGAATAACCAAATAAATGAATGGAAAACAAACAAGTGAAGAATTTGTATTTTTTTTAATGATTTTGAGGTTCTAGGAAAATTCACTGTCATGATAAATTCATCGCAAGGAAAATTCACCACCACCAATTCACCTCCATTATTCTTTTGAAAAAAAATTCCAAGTCTTGGAAATATATATTAAAAATATTAATGTGATGAATTTTCAGGCCGTGAATTGCTGGTGGTGAATTTGATGCCTGAATTAGACTTGTAAAGGTTAATGTTTCAGAATATTTATGTGGATTGTAATACAGAAACAAATTATTCCTTTTAAATTATTTATAATAAATAAATAATAATAGATTGTTTGAAATAAAGTAATTAAGTTTTAAAAGTTTATATAAATATAAAGATAGTAAGGTATGCAGTTTTGGACATAGTAGATGAATAATATGTTGTGAGGTGCGTTATAATCTAATTTTAATTTCTGATATATTTATGACTGTGACATTCTAACATATTAAAACGTGGATTCTATTTTGTTTTGGTTCAAGCTTACAATTGTGCCTCTCATCCCCATGGCTACAACTTTGATAAATATGTTAATGGTTCTAAACTTATTGTGTAGTCTTAGTCTCTACATTTTAAAACTAATTGTGTGGCCTTAGTCTCTACATTTCTAAACTTATTGTGTGGCCTTAGTCTCTATATTTCTAAATATATTGTATGGCCTTAGTCTCTACATTTCTAAACTTCAAAAACTTTCACGAAAATGTAGTAGTTTTTCTTTCTTTATTTGTTTTCCTCTTAGGTTAGGTGTTTCTTAGTTGTGGATGTTTGGGTTTCTTAGATTATCATAACCCACTTTATAGACTCTATCATTTATAATGAATAACTAATTTTGATAACTTAAGAAAATAATGATCTAAAAATTTATCTTATTAGTTTAGTTTGATAAATAGTAAGTATGAGAAATATTTAATTTATTTGAAATAATTAAATTTTATAATATTTTCTTTATATAATTAATAAATTAATTAAAAATTTACTAAGATATTAGAAAATCAAAGATAAAATAAGTATACCATTAACTTATACTAATAAAAATATGAAAAGTTAAAAATAAAATGAAAAGGAAAATAAATAAATATTATAAGTTTCATTTTTGATAAATTTATGGAGCAAGAAGTATATTAATACTTTTGAATGCATATTTTGGTGGAAGACCAAAGCACTTGGTATTTATTTTATAACAAAAGTGAGAGTTACAAAGTATATTTTATGATAGAGAATAAAGTTTTTTTTTTTTTTTGACAAAAAGAAAGAATAAAGATACGATGGAAAAATTTAATGACAATAGGAGTTATAATTTGATTTATGGCATATTCCATGATATGAAGTAATGGAGTTGTTTTGACATGTAGTCTCTTAAATATTACTTTTTTTTATAAAATAATTATTATCTTATAAAAAAACTTCTATAAATCGAAGGGAAGAAATGCATTTAGTACGTTGAGAGTTTCTTTAAAAAAAAAGTTCATGAAGTGAAGATTTTGAGGAAAAAGTAAAGTAATGATTTTGAGACAAAAAAAAATTGGAGTGAAGTGAAGATCTTTGCAAATAAAATAAAATAAAAGAAGAGCTAAAAAGAGATCAAAGATATTTGTGCTCTTTCTTAGATAAAATAATCTATAATTTTTTTAATTTATTGTTAATTCCAAATGAAATAGTAAATTTAGGATTTCAAAATTTTATTTTGATTTTTGTGATTTAAAATATTTTTAAAAATAAATAAATGTAATAATAATATTTTAGATCAACTTTTCTAATCAAAAAATATATATTAAAATTATTATAAAAATTATATTTACTTCTACAACTTTTTCAACTAAAATTATTGGCTAAAAATATATGGAGCACCACTTTAAATCAAATTTACCAAAAAAAATTATTTGAAAAACTTAAGTTTCAAATATACTAATATAAATAACATTTTTTTTTAAATATAAAAATACATTTTTGTAGATCCATAGTTTTCAAAAATTTACTATAAAAAGTTTGATGTGTCAACTTCATTTTTCAGCGTTTTATTTTTTTAATAACTAAAAGAGGAGTAATTGACCCCTTTCCTTAATATTCCAATCCTTTGACCCCTTTCCTTAATATTCCAATCCTGCAAATGATTTGAAGCCCATTTAGTCAAAACAGTTAGCAATCCCTTTCCATTCACGCAGAATATGACAAAAAAACAAAATTCAAGGAAGCACACAAATTAAGAATTTGTTTTATAATAACAACTAGATGCCACAAAATTCAAGGAAGCACACAAATTAAGAATTTGTTTTATAATAACAACCAGATGCCAACTAACATCATCGAGTTGTTGCCTCTTCAACAAAGTCACTACCACATGAGAATCTCCACCCGAGAGCACAACCACGCTCCACAACACAAAGAGTGGCAAGAGTCTCCATCACATTGTTAGTTCTTGTCCAAGGAACCAGCTTTTCCTTAACAAGTTATTAATAACTTTGGTTTAAACAAATGCAAAATCATTTTTATTTTCTATTTGACAAATATTTGTGTAACTGTAAAGTAAATAAAATATCAAAAATTAATTTTCTAAAATGTAATTGGCTCAAAACTTTTAATTTTCTGAAATGTAATTGGCTCAAAACTTTTGAGCAATAAGGGTAGATTTTTATCACAGTTTTTTAAAGGTTTTTGCCACAAAGACTATAATCAAAAAAATATTGAGCTAATTTTTTAAGACAAATTTTCACCACAAAGTTAAACTATTATTCAAGGGATTTATTGGAAGTGTTTTTCATTTGACAATTAATTACTTTTTATGCATTCTAAATATTTATTTACTTGTAATATCTTAAAATATAATTAATAAATTATTATATAGTATATGAAAAATAATCTAGTCACAAATTAAATATACAACATCTAATACATACTTTAATATATTATTAGTGTATTATATTATAAAATTATTTTTAATATATTATATTAAATTGTCATGTAATATATTAATTTAACATTATATTATAATATACATTCTATATAATATGAAACATATATATAACATATATAATTTAATATATTAGATAATAATTTTATAATATTATATTATAACTTTTACTAATGTGATATATTATTTCTTAATAGTTTAATATATATTGGATTATATAAATATTTTAACATGACCTGGTATGGTACCACGGGGGTGGGGGAGACTAGACCTCATGACCAACCTCCTACAAGAGAAGAGATTTAGCCAACCAAGCTAGAGCCCCAACCTTGATTTTTTATTTATATTTATAATATATTTATTTATTTATTATATTAAAATAATTATTGATTCAAATAAATCATATGTTTAGTTTAAACATAAAATTATAATAATGAAGACGTAGAAATTTTTTACTTTTGTTTACTTTGAAATTTATTAATTATATTTTAAAACCTAATATCAAATTGTTTTAATAAATATTATAAAATCAACCTCTTTAAATTGCAATACCAAATTTGACATTATAAAACTATTTATTTATACAGAAATATATTATAAGAGTATTGATAACTTTTTACATGTAATTTTATGAAATTCACAAACTACATGTAAATATATAATGTGTGCATCTTATTTTATCCCATATATACTCCACAATGAGTTAAAATATATGTATAAAAATTATAATGTCATTTAGATGGCATTGTTTTTAATGTATCATTTTAAATTTTTATTAATATATAATTTACATGATTATTCAACATCTATTTTTTTATCAATGCATAAAAATTAAAGTAAAAATTATAGTAAAAAGTTTAAGAATAGTAAAAAATTTAAGAATAACTTCTATAAATTAAGATGACAAGGATGTAAATTTAAGAGTTGCAGCAATATTAATGGCATTTCTGTGTACACAAAAATGTATGCCGAAATTTTGTGAAGAGGATTAATTAATAAAAATGCATGATTCTTCAAGTCTTATGTCAATAGATCAAGTTAAAATGCATATCAACCGTCGGTTAGAATGAATCAAATGGTCAGCAAAACGCTTCCATCTTGAGACTCAGATTCATGGGTGTGCATTGTAATGAATTTCAAGATGCTTTCTTTGGAGTTGGATAGTTGAAATGTAAAAAGGACAGTAGTGTTGAGCTACTGATTGCCCTTGCTTCTAAAAGTGGATGTAATCTGCATTCTCTATGAGTCTACATTTTGCAAATTTATTACCATTCTAAACATTTGTATTCGACATATGCTCTTATTTCCTCTTTAGTGCTTTTGAAGTGCCTTATTCTATTGTTCTATTTTGGATAATAATCAAAATTGTAGAGCAAGGATACCATGGGTGCAATGTAATTTTACATATTTTAGAGGTATTGTCAAAAAGATTAGTGATTGTACTAAATTTTTTTAAGATATTTTCCACAACAATGTTAATTTCATTATATTTAATTTTTCTTAAAGTAAAATATTTGATTTTTTACTTTTTGAGAAATTCAATTAATGAAAAGCAGTAATACACCACTAGTTAAAATATTTGTTTGGGTTTGTAGGCAAAATTCATTCAACTATAATACACCATGAGTTAAAATATTTGTTTGCTTTAATACACAAATTTGCTTAATGTATTAGCAAATTTTCAAAAAGATTAAATTTAAGATATATGTTAAGTATTTTAGTTAATATGATTTCAATATAATTGAAGGCGTGCAATAATAATGCTAAAATTAGTTTATTAATATTACATAAATATAATCAAAATAATATAATTTGAAAATATTAATAATTAAGTATTAGGTTTAGAATTAAGGTTGTTATAATTATAATTATATAGATTGATTTACAATTATAATAATTTTTTTTTTAATTAAATTATGATTAGGTTATAGTTAACTAAAATATAATTAAATATTTTAGTATTTTTAAATTTAGAATTCGAATTAAAATTATATCATTATTTAACTTTAGGGTTAGAATATATAAATATAATTCTATTTTATTAATTATTATTTTTTTAAATTTAAAATAATTATAAAAAACTATAGATGTTTTAATCAATTATATTATAACCATACCTTATTTAATAATTATTTTAAATTTTTAATTAAATAATTAGTCGTTAGAATTTTTATAATCAAATAATTAATTACATTAATTTTATAAATTAATTAAATTATAATTCTAGAGTCCTAGTTATTATTAATTATTATAATTCTAAAATCATTATAATTATGATTAGGTTTAGAAAAAGGGTTAACTAGTTTAATGGTTAGAATTATGGATATTATTAGAGTTAGGGTTAGGGTAGAGTTAGAATAAGGGTTGGAGTTAGAATTAGATTTTAAATTAATATAAAAATAAGGGTAATGAAATGTAAATAATGTTCCCCTTAATCACACTTCAAAAATTTATCTTTATGTTAGGGTTAAAATTAGAGTTTAGTTTAGAATTAAAATTAGCATTAGAATTAAGGTTATAATTATGGTTAAGATTAGACTTAGGCTTAGGCTTACAATTAGGAAGGGTAAGGGTTAGAATTAGGGTTTCAATTATGTTTACAATAGAATTAGGTTTAGGGCTAGAATTAGAATGAGAACTATGATTAGGGTTACAATAAAAGTTATAATTAGGATTAGAATTAAAATTATGATTACAATTACAATTAGGTTCAGGGTTAAAAGTGAGGGTTATAATTAGGGTCATAGTTAGGGTTAGGATTATAGCTATAATTACGGTTACAATTACAAGTTAGAACTATGATTAGGAATAGAATTAGAGTTAAAATTATAATTGCATTTAGGGTTAGAATCATGGTTGTGGTTACAATTAGGATTAATCATTTCAAAGTTTTGGAAAAGAAATACTTTCTTAAGAGGTCCATACACATCCAAGTCTTTGTAATATTTTTTCTTCCCCTCAAATTTTGTTAATGGATTTTAATGCGTATGATATGGGCATCTTTCAATCATGATACTTAATATAAAAAAAGTATGGTTTCTTTGATATTTGAAAGCACCCCCGTAGATAAGAGTGATGCTATATTACATAATACATCTACACACACCTCAACAAAAGAGGTTGATGATATGATGACATAAGATACTCAATGCTTAAAGTACAATGAGTTAATATTGATGGGAAAGTTAATGTAATAATTTTAGGGTTTGATCAAATAACAATTTTAGAATCTAAAAATTGTTGGTATTCTAGTCTATTTCAGATTTTTATTTGAAAGCTTAATCTTTGCACCTATGAAAGTGAATTGACACATGAAATTGAATCTATAGTTGTAAACAAATTGAAAAAATCAAATGCTTGGAATTTTCTAGTCTTTAAAAATATACAAGACCATTTTTACATATATAATTTACTTAAGGTATTCTAATGCATATCGACCAATACAATAATAGTCACTATCAATGCACAATGATAACTTAAATGCAAAATTTATCACTTAGTTCACTTAAACGCCTATCTTCATCAACTATGTCCTAGCAATAGTAGTTCTATGAAAAGAGCTATTTGTGACATTACATGTGATGAAATGTACTGGGAATAAAGCTAACATAAAATGCAGAATAAGAAAGTTCCTTCATATTGAGAGTTCAATGCAATGAAAAATATTACAACAATGTAAACTACAGCATAAACCAAGGAGTTGTCTATTTGATCTAAATTCACAAATTTTTGATTTTGAAAGGACAATACATGTTTCCTATTTGTAACAAATTTTCTTATTTCTCAATATTGTTTAAAGAATAAATTGCTTTCATTCACTAACAATTTTTCTTGAAAATATTGTGTTTTATTGCTTCTTATTTTAATATTTTTTTTATTGTGTTTTGTGTTTAAATGGTATGTAGTAGCTCGGAGACATATTTTGAAAAAAGTAGAGAACCCAAAATTTTCTAGAGTCAGCTTTGTGGTGGTAGCCATCTTCCAAAATATCTCTTCATACTATTTCACTAATTGTTGAAGTTAAGTAGCTAATATAAAATTGTAGAAGTCACCCTTTAAACCATTTCTTTTATTAATTTTCCTAATTTGAAAATTTGTACAATGACTTTAAAATTGTCATACCCAGCTATTAGTTTTCTTAATTTGAAATTTTTTACAATGTCTTTTAAAATTGTCATACCCAGTTGTACAACTCTTGAATATATTTTGGTGGTGCTTTGATAGAGAAAGAAATGAATGTTTAATATTAACATAAAGGAGGAGTAAAATTTTTATTAACACAAGAAGAATTACAAAGCAAGTGCATTACACAACCCTATCAAGCTCCACCAAGTGATCCAACTGTTGAGACAGATCCAGGGGTAACTGACCCCAATCCACCAAATTCCAATCATGAATATGATTAGAAGCCCATTTAACCAAACATACGACAACACCATTCCATTCTCTAGGAATATGAGTGAAAGTAACAAACTCCAAAGAAGCGCAAAGGTTGAGAATCTATTTAACAATCAAAGCCAAATGTCAGCTAACATCATCTAAATGCCGCCTATTCAACAAGTTCACCACTACCTGGGAATCAGACAACCTTGTTATAGGGCATGTATGAGACAACTTATAGAGGGATCTAAACAGTTTTGAACATTCCATGGAGCCTTTTTCAGTCAATGCCATTATTGTCCTATGATATCCCAATAATCTAAGCCTCATATACCATACTCACGGAATGATGCACATTTCTATTAAATGCTACAAAAAGATTTGAATGATTGCTAGTTGAAGACTCACAAAAGCAGCTTCCTATGATGCAAGGTAATAAAGAATTAGTTTTAAAAATACTATATTTGATTCTCTCCAAATGTACCTAACTCTATTCAAGTTCTCCATTGTGTCTCAATATGAACTTTACCATTCTTTGAATTCACAAGATGGTAGATCTCATTGATCCATTTATTATGTACAACATCTGACAAATTAATATCCATGTACCCCAAATGTTCATGTTATATCATAAATTCAATTCATCAGTCAAGCCTTGGATATTAGGAAGTTTACCTTCAAAAGGTTGAGTAAAGAATTGAGAAACTTTAAGACTGGTAAATTTATGTTGGAGACAATTTATATTAATAAGTAAAGTTCATTGTATAGTTTTTTTGTTTCTTTGTGGATGTATATGAGAAAAACCTCTCCATAAAATAGTATGGAATACTTCAAGAATTCTTTTCAGAAATTTGTGGCTCCTGAATTTGAATGTTGGCTGCTAGTCTTGCAACAATTATTGCTAAAGATCTCATTGTTTTCAAATTCTAATGTTCTAGATGTGATTCAGGTAAAAGCAAGGTTTATACCTTCTAAATATATTATGTACTCATAGTTTTTTGGAACCCGATCTACTCAAGGATGATTAAAGGATAATCTACTTGTGGATCTATAGTCTTTGTTCAAGTTCTATTGATTATATACATATATACATACTAGAAAAGTATGTTAAGATGATTAGCAATATAGTTTATATTTAAGAAATCTTAAAGCTATAGGTGTTGTAAGGCTTTTCACTACATAGGGGAATTCCATTCCAAAGGCACACACTTGTTCCCAAGCAATCAGAGTCTCCCATTATGGGTCCAACAAGGGCATCAAACTAAAAGCACTTGATTGGAGCAATAGTAGATGACATAAAGCATCGACCAAAACGAGACATTATTCTTTCTTTTTTGAGACATTATTCCATTTGGTCTGTATTTTCTTTCAAAATAATCAATCTTTGACAAAGTGCACAAGAATAAATATCCCCTCTTAAAAGAAGGCATGTAAAGATTCAATCCTCAAGCTGCTAGTATATCTAGCTCAGATCATACATATATTGAGCACTCCGTTATGTTTGGTTCCATTTTGTCTCTAACATTCATAAGGTACACAACAAAAATACAACCTCCTCCCATTCTTTGTTAACTATTAGCCATCTATTGGTTTTGCATCTAGGTTGTGAATTGGTTTGAGTAGTTTTTAGTTTGCCAAATGATTGAATTTCATTTATACTTTCAATTTTTATCAGACATATATTACATGTTGATGTAATCCAAGAATACAGTTATAAATGTCAACTATTTATAATTAGATGAAAACTTACTTTTTATGTACCTGTTATTTATTTGTTTTATAAAAATTGTTGCTAAAACTTAGCAAACACAACAAATTAAAACAAAACTATTCTAGAACCTTTTGGTAGGAACTTCACTGCTCTACAACTCTCGTTAGTATGCCAACCCTTATAAATAGAAAAGATAAACTCAACAGTTCTAGAACTAGTCCTCCCAACACCTCCAATACCAGCAGGGCCAGGATTCCCAGGAGAAGAGCCATCTGTATTGATTTTCAACACACCCTAAGGAGGAGGACTCCAACGCCCCTCCCTACTTATCCTCTGAAGGGGATGACAACATCTATTTCTCATGATCTAACCAGCCCTCTGAGTAGCCCCCACTAAAGAGGAAGATTGAGACGAGTACAAAAGGCAACCTCTCCTGGATCCACACCCTCAGCCAAGTCACACTTAGCTGCAGTAGTTTCTCCCATAGAATGAAGAATCCTCCACCACAAATGTTGGACAACTAGCTGCACATCTTGAAAAAGCTTGCGATTCCTCTCCAACTAGGTATGCCAGATAATAAAAGTCAGCCCCAAAGCCCAAGTGACTCAAAGAAAAGAGGTATTAACAGGGGCCTTCCCCCACCGAGAAAATTATTTTAAACTAGTGTTAATTTATTTAAAACTAGTTTAAAATAATTTTTTAATTTTTTTTAAATTACAAATATAAAACATACTAAAAAATACATATTTTACTAGTTTACATCATTTCAAAATTCAAAAAATATATGCCACTTTTTAGTGATTCAAGTTTAAAATTTGGATTTGGCCCTTACCTTTATAAAGTGTGACACAGCTTTGTGCTTTTACCCTTATAAATTTATTTAAAAATATATGTACGTATGTATGTATGTGTGTATGTGTGTATGTATATATGTATATATGTATGTATGTATGTATGTATGTATGTATGTATGTATGTATGTATGTATGTATGTATGTATGTAGGTATGTATGTATGTATGTATGTATGTACTAAATTATAAATATATTAATAAATAAAAATTTATAATTAATGGGTGGAATGGTCATGTAGGGCTGTAACACCCTATTTTAGAAAAAATATAATAGATTAAATTTTATTGTATAAAACATAAATATTATTTTTATATATTAATAAATTATATAAATATTATTTTAAATTGTGAATTTTATATTTATTTTTTTTGATACGTAAGAGAAGGTTTATATTTATTTTCCAAAAAAAAAACACAGATAGCCCCCTAGGTGATAGATTTGTAATTTGGCATTGCCATTCATAGACCTTGATACCTCAAAACAACCAAACAGTCGGTTGACACCAAGACATCCCCACCCAAAACTAGTTGTAAACACCCATCCCCACACACCTTGATCCCAAAATGTCCACGCAGGGACAATGACCCTTACCTATTTGAACTTTTACTACAAAGAGAGAGGCTTGCATAAACATAGTAACATATATTATATAACTTTGTGGAAGAGACCTGTTGATAGACTTGAGGGCCAATATGACTTACCTAAATTCACCACAGACAATTGAAATACCCATTAGCCAAAGACCACACCAAACCAATCTGCACCCAAAAAACCATTCGCACAGGAAAAGGTCTTGAAATCTAGAACCCATTGTCTACCTTGGGACAGAGGAAGCTTCAACACCCACAACGGATAGTCCACCCCAACCGCCGCTAGCTCCCTATGTGCAACCAACACCATGCCCTTCAAATCTAGCAGGAAGGGGTAATATTGTATCACCTCTCCTGACATGTAGAGCAACCTCATATCCCACAACCATGGGATACCCATACTAGGAGAGGCCACATAAAGTATTTATTCCATGCCCATTAGTAAATCCACATAGAAGATCCTTCTGATCAGCATCTTGACCTCTCATTTTGATGTCAAGAATTATTGCCAAGGACTGTGAGGCTATGTTAGTGTCCACCCTATAGGATTTTTCATCTTCCAAAAAACTCCACCCCAATATCATCTTCACCACAACAAGGATGAGCGGATCATACTTCTTGAGAATTCACTTGAGACGTTGGTCTATGATCATCCCACAAAATTCCATTTTCCTAACCACACTTTGTAAGCAAATCGGCATGACATCCCCTATACTCATGAGGGTTTTGGATGGCATTCTTACAATTAATATTGATTGCTCCTCCATTTCGCACCAGAAAAGCAGAAACCCCACACCTAAAATTCTAAAAACAAACTAAGTTTTCCCAACCTCTCAACTCTATGAATGTGCTAGATGTAAGTGTGATTTTTTAGTACGCTAGGCACAAGTTATTCTTGATCAATTGTTTTGATCCTGCAAGACTCTAGCCTAGAATCAAAACCCAAGGACCTTATTGAATGGACATGACAGGCCTCTAAATGCAGGCTTCATAACATCCTTATTTCTTCATTATGTTATGATATGACCACCAAGTTGATATGTGATGATGTCATTCCAAACACTCATCATCTTTCAGATGTGCGATCCAACAGATGTAAACGCCAGTGATTCCATGTTACCCCCACATGTCTAGTGGATTGTGAATTGTGACTAGCTCACGGATGCCAAATTGCATGTTGAATCCCAAGGAAAGATTGTGAAGTTGTTCAAAATAGTTGGGTGTGGGCATCATATGATGCCTTGCATTCTCATAATTAAGGTGACAAGACCGAAAGTTTAGTTGATTGTATACAAGCCATCTCGTGGACAAGTTGTAGTTGACAAGACCGCCACCCTTGCCACATCAACCACCCAACTCAAGTTTGCATTATAAACTACTCCATCCCATGTTCACCCTAGTCTTTCCACAAGATTTATGTGGAAGGGCACCAACCCATCCACCCACTATAATATGGAGGGGTTATCCAAGGATATGTTAACTAAGGTAGGTTCTACTATTATTGATGAAATAGTAGAGGAATTGGATAATCAAAATATGCTCCCATATGTGTTATCTTTAGATGCAATATTTCATTCTTCAGATTCAAAGTTAGAGGAGAATGACATTTTGTTAAATTTGGCTAAATCTTTTCCATTGTTATCAGAAGATACAAAAATTGGGAGGGGACTTGAAGAAGACAAGAAGGAATTTGATTTTTCACAACATTTTTCAATCACACAATCCCCTTCTTTGGTACATCTACTATTCAAAAGTCTCCTGGTAAGTGTGGGAGAAAGTCTAATATAGTGAAGTTGTAGGACGAAATAGTAGCAAGAAGACAGTTAACATTAGATGGAAGTATCAAAAAAAGGTTGAGGGGAGCCAATTGCTCTCCAAGTAAGGAATGAAGATAGTATCTTAGAATGTTAGGTACATTAATGACCCTAACAAATGAGCCTACATTAAGCATCAAATTGATGTTTGTGGGGAAGATATTGTACTTTTGTAGGAAACAAAGTTGTCACAATTGATTTTTGAATCAATTATTAGTAAATGGAGTCGTTGGAAGTTAGTTCAATTAGTTGCACAAGGGGCCTTTGGGGTATGGTAAAATTGTGGAATTCATAATCTATTATAGTGGATTCAATAACAAATGATCAACATTGGCAATTAATGAAGGTCACATAGTTTGATCTGCAGTATTACCTTTTAAACATTTATGCTCCTAATGCCACAGTTGGGAAGAAGCAATTGTGGAATAAGTTGACAGAAGTTTTGCATAAAGTAAGTACAGATAAGGTGATTGTAATGGGTGATTTTAATGCAATATTGTCACTAAAAGATAAGAAAGGAGGGACCATGCCACCACAAAAAATAACTGAGGATTTTAAATCTTTTGTCCTAAATAATGCACTTGTAGATACACAACCAGGTAATGGAAACTACACCTAGAAAAACAAGCGTAAAGATTTTCTAGAAATAGCATTGCAGTTGGATAGGGTCTTAGTCTCTTCAAATTGAATAACAAAAAAAATTGATCTCATGGTAGAAATTTTACCATGAATAGGTTCTAATCATTTCCCATTGTCATTATGTATTAAAAATAAAAAGGTGGGATCAATAGCTAAAACATATATTTAAAATTTGAGAAGATGTGGTTTCATCATCTAGATTTCCTGGGATTATTAATACAATGGTGGACTAAGTCTCCAGTAGTGGAAGGGACTTTCATGTATAGATTCTATTGTAAGTTAACGCATGTGAAGGAAAAAATTAAGAATTGGAATATCTTTGTGTAACGCCCATCGTGCAAACCCCAAAGGACAAAACGATGCACACACATTTTATTTTTAATAATACAAAGTAAACATGTAACAAAACATTAAAACATATTTACATTGCACATTAACATCATAACGTCAAGTCCTCTGGGGCACGCGAGGTCACATCGCATAACAAACTCATAACGAAAAGATAAAAGATAAAGATAAAAACTTATCTAAATTTACATCCATCATAACATTACAATAACCATTTACAAAAGTACATCCATGTAACCATAAGTATTATAAGTATAATTACATCACATGATACAACCATAATAAATCTCATAAAAAGAATGGTTACAAAGGTTCATAATTAATACATCATCATATAATACATTACATGTTCTCAATAAATGCATACAATGAAGTCTCCCATACATGTGGGATATAAATACATAGTACAAATAATGACTGAATTACAAAATGAATATCTAGTACAAGCTCCAACTAAAGAGTGCTGAGAAGGACGAACGTTGATGGGGAACCCAATGGGTGTAGAGCACATTCCACCCAACCACGTGGGTTTTAGAGAAAACCCACCCCCCGTGCTCAGAGGTGACAAGGAAGTAATCACGACCATAAATGCCATAAGAGTTAACTCAAATAAAGAATAACATAGTACAGTAACTCCAATAACAACATCAAGGATTACATAGGACATAAACGACAACATCCATGAGTCAAGCATAAATAAACATAAATCCATAAAACCCATCACAAATAAACCAAGGCATTAACCATAAATCACATGCCAAGTAAACCAAAGAGACAATCATAATACAATTCTAGAGGTAACCAAGAAAAAAAGCATAAGGGCATCTAGTGGAGAGTGTCATCGCATAGCCTACATGGGTTATCCTGACCCTTCCTCCAACTTGAGGCGTCGGCCCCCATCTATGGTTATCCTGGCCCTTCCTCCTACTTGAGGCACCGGCCCCATAGGGTGACTCATGCGGAGCCATTAACCTCTCCTAAGGAAAAGGTTACAACTTTGTCAACCACGACCTTCTCAGTCTACCATTAATCTGTGATATCCCTAATGCATAGACGAGGTATCCAAGATTATCTTATATGTTTTTACTACCCATCCCCCTAAGTTCTATTATTAGGTTTTCACTTGTTAATCTACTCTTACGTGGGTTATCCTGAGCCCTTCCTCCTTTTGAGGCGTTGGCCCCTACGAAGAGCCACTCTCCCTGAGACCCCAAAACATAACAAACTCAAAGCAAGGGTTATACCATAGAAACAAAGCATAAATCTCAACCAAAGACATGCAAGGCATTACCCATCTCGCTAGAACACATAATCAAAATCTCAACAAAACTCGTACAACCCTTTCAAAATAATGATACCCAAAACACTTGCCACATCAAGGGCACATAAAGAGAAGAACATTAACTATCAAATAACTCAAGCCTCTAGAAGTCTACAACCTCCCTAAGCGGGTTCCTAAAACAACCAGGGTTCCCACATCAAAGAAGCTAAAACAATAATAATATAATAATAACAAGATCATCCAAAAAAAATTATAGGATTTAAAATCAACACTACATAATAATTTTATACAATGTTAAACAATTTGTTTATTCCATTTACTAACCATCATTTCCCTTAGAATGATTTTGAAATAAAAATCGAAGATACCCCTGACGAATGTAAATATTTTTTCCTTTTTTACTTAACCATTACCATTAAAATTTCCTAATTTTCCCAATCATAGAAAAGAATTCAGTATATCTTTTACAAATATATATATATATGAATATATACACACATATCTATATAACAGCATATATATATATATATATATATTTATACATATAATACTATGATATTTTTATGCAATTAGCATTCAAATATATATATTAAATTAAAACTAAAAAACCAAATATAAAATAAAAATTAAAAAGAAAAGAACCGTCGGATTTTACTAAGGCCGTGCGGCCAACGCAGTCCATAGTCGTCTGGCTGCAAGGACTACACATAGCAGTCTTGGAGATTGCTGCGCACGGTAGTCTTTATGACTCCTACGCACAACAATCTTGGAGACTGCTACGCACGACAGTCTTTATGACTGCTACGCACAGTAGTCTTCAAGACTGTTGTGGCAGTCATAAGACTATGACAAGGTACGGGGGGGTACGGCCAGTGCCGTCCCTCCCCAACAATTATTAATAAAAAAAAATTATATATATATAATAAAAATTTCCCCCTTCAAAAATTTTAACGAAAAACAATTTTCAATTTAACCAAAAATAATTATATCTAAATCTTAGAAAACTTTATTAAAATAATATGAAAATCTAGGTATATATATGTATATAAATTATATATATATATATATATATATTTATGTATATCCTTCAAAAGATATAAATATGTGCATCCAAATAAATAAAAGTTTTCAGAATAGGGATAAAATTTTCTCAAACAAAAATACAGATAATTTAATCAAATACTATTTTCCCTTATAAAAAAAATTCCCTTTTAATTGGTGAGAGAAATATTATATTGAATCCCTAATTTTATACAAAAATATGTTTAAATATGGGCATCCATTGGTTTCAGAGAGAAACTAATTTTCTCATAACAACATTATAAAGAAATTCCAAAACATTATCAGAGATTCAAACAATAGATTTTTCCCCAATTACTTGATACCCAGAAGTTTTCCCAAAACCCAATAATATTTTCTTTTCCCATAACAATATGATTTCCATTACAATTTTAACAAAAAGGGAAAGAGAATTTATGGAACCTAGAGTTCTGCGCTATTGAAAATTTGATGAAGCTTTGCTTGACCCCAATGGCCTTTTCGAAGAGCTCTCATTCCTTCCTTCAGAACTTCTTCACCCGATCTCCTTGATCAATCTTCTAGTCTAAAATTTACTTCAGAAGAACCTCTCTTCTAGAACAATGAAAATCTAAAATAATTTACTACAGAAGAAGAACAAAAGAGAACCCAATTCTCAAAACTCAATATTTTGGTGTAACTTCTGTAAATTCTCTCGTGAATGAAAAATCTCACAAATTTGTTATTAAATAAAAATATATCTCTTATTTTTCAAAAGCTCCAAAAATAAACATTAAAAGAAATTTTCTAATTTTATTCCCAGCTTTTCAGTCAACACTCAAAACTCATTGGTCCTTTTTAACTTTTCTTTCTTTTCTTGATTTTTTTCTATTTAACAACCCTTTTTCTTTTTAATTCTGATTTTGCAAACTTTACTTGCAATTCACACAATTTAATTTATTTAATTTATTTATTTCATAATTATCCTTCACAAGCTTATTTCATTAAAGTATCAAAATATTAATTTTCATAAATAATTTAATTTACACTTTTTAAATAAATCACATGACTTTTAATAGAAGACTTTTTATATTTTAATACAAATTATTCCAACATTATTATAAACATTTATTAACATCATTAAATTATATAAATTACATATGTCCAAAATACCAATGTAAAAATAAATACTAAAGTACACTCACACAAACCACTATAATAAATTGCAAAAATGACAAAGGTTAATGACGCACAATACCACAAGACAAGACGTCTGGTTTGACAAACATGGGATGGGGTGACTTCCTTGTCATCTATGTTTCAACATCATGCCTGTTGGGTTAAATTGATGGTCACCCTGTCCTACCAAAGCAGATGGAATCGAGACTCTGTACCTGTAATTCCTACATACAAACAAGATCGTGTACATGTATATAAATATATAGTCAAAACATCACATTGTGAGAAGGAATTGCAGCGTAGCAGGGCACTCATGAACGAGTGGTGCTACACTGTCCTCTCACCAAAACTATTCTCACAATTACAACATTAGATATAAAGTAACAATTCTAACTAACTGATCACATCATATACTAATTACTAAACCACTGCATCACAATGTATTACTAAAATCAAATTAACATCACCAAACCATAATGTCATATCAAATATCCATGTCATCAAATGAAGTAGCATAATCATCAATCAATCTAAACTTTAACCAATCCACCAAACCAACCAATAAATAGTACTATCACAGTCTCAAAGTATCAAGCAAAACATAGAAAGACAACAAGTCCAAACAGATTTATGCTTTGTTCCTATGGTACAACCCTTGCTTTGAGTTTGTTGTGTTTTGGGGTCTCAGGGAGAGTGGCTCTTTGTGGGGGTCGGTGCCTCAAAAGGAGGAAGGGCTCAGGATAACCCACGTAAGAGTAGATTAACAAGTGAAAACCTAATAATAGAACTTAGGGGGATGGGTAGTAAAAACATATAAGATAATCTTGGATACCTCATCTATGCATTAGGGCTATCGCAGACTAATAGTAGACTAAGAAGGTTGTGGTTGGCAAAGTCGTAACCTCATCCTCAAGAGAGGTTAACGGCTCCGCATGAGTCACCCTATGGGGCTGGTGCCTCAAGTAGGAGGAAGGGACAGGATAACCATAGATGGGGGCCGGCACCTCAAGTTGGAGGAAGGGCCAAGATAACCCATGTAGGCTATGCGATGACACTCTCCACTAGATGCCCTTATGCTTTTTTTCTTGGTTACCTCTAGAAGTGTATTATGATTGTCTCTTTGGTTTACTTGACATGTGATTTTTGGTTAATGCCTTGGTTTATTTGTGATGGGTTTTATGGCTTTATGTTTATTTATGCTTGACTCATGGATGTTGTTGTTTATGTCCTGTGTAATCCTTGATGTTGTTATTGGAGTTATTGTACTATGTTATTCTTTATTTGAGTTAGTCTTATGGCATTCATGGTCGTGATTACTTCCTTGTCACCTCTGAGCACGGGGGGTGGGTTTTCTCTAAAACCCACGTGGTTAGGTGGAATGTGCTCCGCACTCGTTGGGTTCCCCATCAACGTCCGTTCTTCTCAGCACTCTTCAGTTGGAGCTTGTACCAAATATTCATTTTGTAATTCAATCATTATTTGTACTATGTATTTATCCCACATGTATGGGAGACTTCATTGTATGCATTTATTGAGAACATGTAATGTATTATATGATGATGTATTAATTATGAACCTTTGTAACCATTCTTTTTATGAGATTTATTATGGTTGTATCACGTGATGTAATTATACTTATACTTATGGTTACATGGATGTACTTTTGTAAATGGTTATTGTAATGTTATGATGGATGTAAATTTAGATAAGTTTTTAGCTTTATCTTTTATCTTTTTGTTATGAGTTTGTTATGCAATGTGACCTCGTGTGCCCTAGAGGACTTGATGTTATGATGTTAATGTGCAATGTAAATATGTTTTAATGTTTCATTACATGTTTACTTTGTATTATTAAAAAAAAAATGTGTGTGCATTGTTTTGTCCTTTGGGGTTTGCACGACGCGCATTACACTTTGTTTTCAAGAATACATTTCACCAAAAGGAAGATATCTATAAGCAACTTTCTTTGGTAAATTTAAAAAATAATAGTGCATGGTTTAACACCACAATCATATGAATTGCAAAAAAGATTGCAAGAGGAATGAGAAGAGTTGGAAGCTCTTGAAGAAATATATTGGTGCTTAAAATCAAGAGAATTATGGCTTAAAGAGGGTGACAAAAATACAAAGATTTTTCATAGGTCCGCTCAAATAAAGAAAGTAAAAAAATTAGTTTTTTCAATTGAAGACGGTGTTATAGGTGAAATATTGTCAAAAGAGGAGGATATACAAAAAGAAGGTGTTAAGTTCTTCTCAAATTCGCTTTCTACACACTTGGAGGAATTTCATACCAGGAAGAAGTTGTGAGGGAAGAATTATTGGATGGGATTCCATCATTAGTATCAGAAGAAGACAATTTCATTTGTTGAAACCTTTCAATCTAGAGGAATTAAAAGCAGTAGTGTTTTCAATTCCTATAGATAAGGCTCCAGGACCAAATGGCTTTACTGCCATCTTTTTTCAAAATTGTTGGGATTTTATTGAGACAAACTTGTTGAAAGCATTGGAAGATTCAAGAAGTTTGGGGACAATGCTAAAGAAATTTAATGTGACTCATATTGCTTTGATTCTGAAGGTTAATAATCCTTCTTCATTCTAAGAGTTTAGACCCTTTTCACTTTGTAACACAATTTACAATTTTTTTACAAAAGCAATATATTTGAGTATGGTGCATATAATCCCAAGAATAGTCTTAGAAGAGTAGGGGGGTTTGTTCTTGGAAGAGAAACGACTGAGGGAGCTTTGGTAGTGCATGAAGTTTTGCACTCTGTATAGACACATTTGATGTCATATTTTATCATTAAGTTACATATGATGAAAGCATATGATAGGGTGGATTGGTATTTCTTAATGCAGATTCTGAAAAAAAATTGGTTTTCATGCAAAGTGGTGTAAATGGATTTACTCATGCTTGGTTGGTGCAATGTTTTAAGTGCTAATAAATGGAACACCATCTGGTTTTTTAAGTCTTCTTAAGGGGTTAGACAAGGAGATCCTTTGTTTCCTTTTTTATTTATTATATTAGCAGAGGCATTAAATAGGTCAGTGGAAAAGGCACATATTGAAGGTCACTGGAAAGGAATCAACTTGCCTACCACAAATATTACAATAACTCATTCTTTATTTGTAGACAATACCATTTTGTTTTGTATGTCATATTTTGCTAAAGCAAAGCAGATTAAGCATATTTTGCAAAGATATATTTTAGCATCGAGTCAAATGGTGAATGCAAGCAAGTCCAAATTATACATTTTTCACATAGATTCAATTTTATAGAGTAAGATTGTCTAGTTGTTGGGGTTTCAAGTTGTAGAATTACCTAGTAAATATTTAGAAATTCCCTTTGTTGTTGGCCAAAATAGGGTGTCATATTGGGATAAAGTCATTCAAATCATTCAATCAAGGATAGAAGGATGGAAGGGGAGATGGTTATCCATTTCTAGTAGAATTTTATTGATCAAATCAGTTTTGTCGTCAATCCCAAACTATTACGTGGTTGTCTTAAAAGCACCAAGAACTGTTATTTTTGAAATTGAAAAGTTGATCGGGTCATTTTTGTGGAAAGGAAACATGGATTCTAAAAGAACAATACCTTTGGTCTCACTTCAAAATAAATTGAAAGGTGGGGAAGGGGTACACAATATGTCTACTAGGAATATTGCATTAGGTGCAAAGTTGGTATGGCATTTGTATACAAAACCTCAAGCCAAATGGTGCAAAGTTATGCAAGCAAAATGTCTAGATAGTGTTAATCCCAATTGTATTCTCATCATATCTTAGAACTCCCCTCAAGGCTCTATAATGTGGAATTTCTTATTAGGATGCAGAAAGGTAATTGTTAAGTATCTAACTTGGGAGATAAATAATGGTGAAAGTGAAAAATTTTGGCAAGATTCTTGGAATGGGTTTCCTGCTTCGGAAACTTTATTTGATTTTTTAGGAAACAATTGTTCTCACTACTCAAAATTGGGGGGAAAAATTAAAAGATTATATCCAGGATATAGATGGGAAAATGGGGAAAGTAACTTGGAAACTATTGTTGTTTTCAACTATACCATTGTCCCAACAAGAAGAGTATAACAAGCTTTTAAGTAATAGAATGGTGTTCATTGGGAAAGGTGCAAATGATCTGATTTGGGCTCCTCCAAAGTCAGTAAAGTATACTATTAAAATTGGGTACAAGGTAGTAATGAATGAACAAGCACAAGGAATCAAACAAAGAGCCTTGTCATTTTGTTGGAATCCAATGGTTCTACCAAAGGCAGACTTTTTTTCATGGATGGCACTAAAGCATAAGATTTTAACAAGTGAAATATTGGAAAAACCTAGAATAGCTACACCTTTTAAATGTATGCTTTGTGAATCAAAGGTAGAGGAAGTGGATCTTTTATTTTTGAGTTGTCATTTTGCAAGTTCATGTTGGTCTTTTATACAATTTAAGTTAGGTTGGACCTCTCCTCTTCCACAAAAGTTATGGGATTTGTTTTCAAGCTAGATTTTTTTATACAAATTGTCTCTCTTTGAAAGCATATGGAAGATAATACCTTCTTCTGTTATTTGGTGTATTTGGTGGGAGAGAAACAAAATGATCTTTTGAAAAGAAAAAACCAGCTTGGAGTTAGTGTTGGAAAAGTTGGATAAATCTATATGCAAAATCACAAATGCATATTTGCAAATTTCAAAGCATGGGGGTTCTATATTTTCTGATTGGGATGTCAAACAATTGAAGGAGTGGTCTTCACTGGTTATCCGTTTCAAAGGTTTCCAAAATAAAAAAGTAAAGGTCAAAATTGACAAGAAAAAAGTTATATGGATGCCTCCTCCTAATGACTTTGTAAAGCTAAATTTTGATGGAGCGTCTCATGGAAATTTTGGAGTGTTAAGAGCAGGAGTAGTAATAAGGATTCGAGAGGGCATGGCAATATGTGCAAATTCAATTAGTTTACCCAATGGAACAAATAATCAATTTAAAGTCCTTGCTCTTCTTTACATGGCCTGCAATTATCAATAGAACAAAAAGTTTCAAATCTAATAATTGAAGGGGATTCATTATTCATTGTTAATGCATGCAAGGAAAGTCAACTAACTAGCAAAAAAATTATGTATTGAATCAAATTTTGCACTTACTTGGTAAATTTGAATCTTACCAGCTCAAACATATTTATAGGAAAGGTAATCAAGTAACATATGTTTTAGCTAACATTGGTTGTGAGCAAGGTCAACATGAGAAGATGTATGGGATTCAACTCAATGATTGTCTTGTATTGTTAGAGGATTTGATCATATTGGAAAAAAGTAGAGTTGTCATGTAGTAGGAGATGTATCAGAACTTGGTAATGCAAGGGTGCACAGTAAGTTAGTTTATCATGGAAATTTAAAGTTTTGGATAATAGGATAAAAAGTAGTCTTGTGCTTTTCTTAAGTCTTGAGCAAAGCAATACAATAAAGAAGTTCTATTTTGGCAAATGAAATGTGGCTTCCAAGTTCAATAGCGACATAAAAATAACATTCAAGTGAATTTTAACTTGCATGTTGAAGATAGACTTATTATTCAACAGCTAGCATAACTAACTAAAAGCAAAAAGGGGCGGGTCAAATAATGTATATGAAGTTGGAGGAGATGGAAGAAAGTTTTAGCGATGGTTTTAATGTTGGTACTCAAGACACGTTTCATAATAATAATGGGTGATTGTTTTGAAGGACATAATGCTTCATTCAAGCTGACGCAATGAAATGGATGTTGGTAATCGTAAGCATGATTTCCACGGGATGATAATCATTATTTCTCATGCATTCCAAATGGGCAATGAGGGAGAGTACATTGCACATCAGAAATTGTGTGAATTCACACATGGTGGAGAAGAATGAAAAATCATATAGCTAAGGAGAATTAAAATCTACTTGTTGAGATTTGCTAAATATTTCCTGCAAGTTTCAAGTGTACAACATGTCAAACTCTCATGTGTTCAGAGTGCAGGAATTAAATGACTTTGCAATCTAATGATGGAGCCTTGCAAGCTAAGTATAGTCATCATTCCTTAAAAATCCTCAGCTTTTCATGCATTCGACAATCGTTGGGTAAAGAGTTGTCTGGAAATCAAAGGGTAGTCTATATAGCAGGGTATAATTTAGTTTATGTGCTTCTAGTCTTTGCAATATTCTCAGTTGTCTTTGTTCTAGTGCTTCATTGTTTTGGAAGACAAAGGTAGGTATGTATTGAAGGGTTTGAAATAATTTATGTGCTTTCAGTCAATGCAATCTTCGCAGTTGTCTTTGTTCTTGTGCCTAGCGTGGTATGATATAAGGGTTTTCTTTCTATGCAATTTTTTTGTTAAGTAATCTAGGTATAATCAAGCTCCTATGTAACATTAGTGGTGGTGAGTGTTTCTAGAAGGCGGGTGTAAAACTGGTTGCACTCATTCTAGGTTTAGGTTTTAATGGTCTTTGTTGGTGGGTATGAGTTTGTAGAAGGGAAAAGTAAATAGTTGCTTATTTTTTCAATTGCTCATGGAATACAACATGAAAAACTTTAGAATCCCTGTGCAGATAAAAGTGAATGAGTTGTCATTCTTAGAGGAATTCACAGATGAAGAAATGTCATAGGTGTTTTGCATGGTTTTCCCAAGCCTTGTGGACTGCATCAAGTTGGTAATTGGTGAAGAAATAATCTACACAGATTCACCCAAGTTACTGTTCCCATCGAATTTTCTTTCAATTTTCTTATCAAATGCAATGGACTTGCTACAATCATATGAGTCACTAAAAAATAGTTTACAAAGAAGTTGTTTTACCAAAAGCTCTTGGAGAGAATGAACTTTTGAATTTTGTACAATGCTATAATTTGGACAATGGCAAGGCTTATGTGGCAGGGTTATTCCCTAAATGTTTTCTCAAACATAAGTGTGGGTTTGTTGTTGTGTATGGGGTAGTAAAGAAGGGCTTACGGGATGATGACCCGTGGCTCTTGTATAGGGAATTTCCAATGCATTCAGTAGAATTGGGTCAACAAATGGTTGATATGATAAAGGAGAAATAGTTTTCCTTATCCTTCATCCTTGGTCACTATTTCCACCGAATTTGCTTTCAATTTTATTATCAAATGCAATGGACTTGCTACAATCATATGAGTCACTAAAAAATAGTTTACAAAGAAGTTGTTTTACCAGAAGCTCTTGGAGAGAATGAACTTTTGAATTATGTACAATGCTATAATTTGGACAATGGCAAGGCTTATGTGGCAGGGTTATTCCCTAAATGTTTTCTCAAACATAAGTGTGGGTTTGTTGTTGTGTATGGGGTAGTAAAGAAGGGCTTACGGGATGATAACCTGTGGCTCTTGTATAGGGAATTTCCAATGCATTCAGTAGAATTGGGTCAACAAATGGTTGATATGATAAAGGAGAAATATTTTGCCTTATCCTTCAT
>VDFB02258594.1:0-18121 GCA_007258455.2 Sequoia sempervirens
TTTTCATAGATTTGATTTCATAGTTAAAGTTTGTTATTTTCATAGCTACGTTTTCATAAATCAATCAAAAAAACAAACAAATAGGACAACATCATAGTTGCCTTTTCATATATTTGATTTCATAGTTGTATTTTATCATTTTCATAGCTGCATGTTCTATTGCGTGGACATAAATCAGCATGTCATTGTTGTGAATTATATGCCTATTGGTACAAAAAATCTTTTGTTGGAGAATAATCAACGTTGCATATTTAGAAGGAGACATTTTTTTTATGGGCCAATGATGAATACTATTATTTTCAACATCAAACACTAAATTTTGTACGCAATATAGAGTTATTTTCAGCATCAAACACCAAATTTTGCAAGGCATCTCTAACTTGTATTACAAATTGAGGTGTAGAAAATAGAGATAAATCCAAAGCCTAATTGTCTTTGAAATTTATCTTGTCATGCCTCGCCCCGATTTGGCCTGACATGCTTTAAATATTTGTTTGTGTTTTGTCCCTTTACAGAAATATTCGGCATGATTCTTCCACACTCTATACCAAAAAGCGACAGCGTATTCGGCGATAAATTTGTTGGTAGAAATATTGTCAAGGGAGAGTTAAAATAGAAGATGATAATGAGCGAACCTGGATTTACGTATTTTCTACAGTGCTTCCATCTCCTCAACTTGCGCTACTTTATTTTATGCAATTTGAGCTATTGAATGCTCCATGTGTTCCCTATGATTAACACACTCTTTTTTGTCCCACTGCCATTCATTGTCTTGTGTTATTACGCTCCTTTGTCTTTGGTTTGGTTGCTTCCCTAACGTCTTTCTTTCTTACAAATTCACTATGTGGATTCACTTTGACTTAAAAGAGGAATGGGAAGTAATACCAGAAATGGTGATTGTTGGGTTGGATATAGAGGAAGAGGAGCTTACTCATGTAGTGAACAAAAATTAAAAAAACATTTCATCACCCTAGGTGGAGGATGGGAAATTGGATATCTCACAAAGAGATGTGTTAAGGAAATCTCTTGATTGTGGAGAAAGCAAGAGGAAAGGAAGGATTCCAAATCAGGAGAAATAAAAGTTAGATGGGGAAGCAGTAGGGAAAAAGAAGATAAATGAAATTCTTAGGTTAGGGAAGGGGGAATCCCTTCCTGAGGAACAATGACACTAATATCTTGGAATTTTAGGGGCTTAAATGCCCCTAACAAAAAATGCCTAGTCTGGCATCAATTGGAGGTGTCATAGGTAGATGTTTTTCTAATTCAGGAATCAAAATTGTATTAAGCTGAGGTCAAACAATATAGTCCAAAATATTGAAGCTATGGAAAATGGAGGTGGTCAATACAGAATGAGAATCTGGGGGGATACTAACCTTTTGGAAGCCTCGGAAATTGGTATTAGAGATGGTGGCCTTGATAAAACATTGTCTTGCATGTAAGGTTAGGATTTTATCCTTTGATTTATGCTTTCTACTCTTTAATGTTTATGGTTCATCTTCTTGCATTCAAAAAAGAGATGTATGGAGGGAAATAGAAGCAATTTGTAATAATGTTGCACTAGATTTTTGCATTATGGTGGGTGATTTCAATGCAATCTTGAGATCTTTGAACAAAAAGGGAGGGGTGAAAAAAAAACTTCAATCTCAATTAGATTTTGAAGACTTTGTAGAAAGAAATTTGCTCGTGGAGATATATTCATATGGGTAATGGCCTTTTTACATGGACAAATAGAAGAAAGGGATTCTATAGTATAGTAGAAAATTGGACAGATATCTATTCAAGGGTGACATAGGATCCTTTCCTTTCACACCAGAAAGCAATGATATGCCCATCTCTGGCTTGGATCACTATCCAATATGTTTGTACATTCAAGGTGGGAGGAAACCAATGAGATGTCCTTTCAAATTTGAAAAAATATGGTCTAGAGATGACAATTTCATGAATCTAATTCAAGGGTGGTGGGGTGAAGCGAAGCCTAGGGGATCAAAATTGTTTAATGTGGTAACAAAATTGAAACTAGTACAACAACAACTAAAAAATTAGAATAGGAGCAGTTTCAAAAACATATTTGAAGTGAAAAAGAAGATTGAGGAAAGTTTGCAGATTTTAAATGAGGATGTGATAGTCAATGCCATGGATGGAACAAGACATGCAATGGAAAAATATCTACTAAACAAGCTTGAGGATATTCTAACAAAAGAAGAAACTTACTGGAGGCAGAAGTCGCGGGAGTTATGGACAAGTGAGGGTGGAAAAAACATAAAGTAATTTCACAATGCACCTAGAGCTAGGAGGGAAGCTAATAGAATTGTAAGCATCAAGTCTTCTAAGGGATAAATACTAGAGAAGATGGAAGAAATCATATCTGAAACAATAGGCTTCTTTCAAAAAATTCTAAACAATTGGAACAACTCTAGGTGGAAAGAGCGACAACAAATTCTCGCAAACATTCCAAAATTGGTATCAGATGCTCAAAATGAGATGTTAATGGTAAAATTCACAGATATGGAAATCAGGGAGGCTTTGTTTCAACTCCAACCTATAAGGCTCCTAGCCTAGATGGTTTTTCAGGCCATGTTTTTTCAAAAGTGTTGTGAAATCATAGGAGGTGAAGTGTCAGATACAATTGAAGATTCTAGGAGATTGGGAAAAGTGTTAAAAGAGATTAAAAATACATTTATATCTCTAATCCAAAAAAAGTAAAATCCAAGCTATCTTGATGAATTCAATCCAATAGCACTTTGTAACACAATCTACAAATAATGGTCAAGGCAATTGCAAATAGATTAAATAAGATTCTTCCAAACATAATATTGGAAGAGCAAACTAGATTTATTCCTGGGAGATCAATATTAGATGGGGTGATTATATCGCAAGAGGCTATTCACTCAATGCAAAAACTAAAGAAATAGAATATGTTGAAAAAACTAGACATTAGGAAGCTTATGATAGGGCTGATTGGCAGTTTCTATTCAAAGTAATGGAGGCATTTAGTTTCTATAAGAGCTGGTTGGATTAGATTTTCAACTGCGTTGCCAGCCCAAGATTCTCAATTATCATCAATGTCTCCTTAGAAGGATTCTTTGGTGCTTCAAGAGGTGTAAGATAGTGTGATCCATTATCTCCCTTATTCATCATAATGGCGAAGGCATTTGGAAGGGCTCTAAGTAAAGCTTCAGCGGAGGATAAAGTAGAAGAAATTCAAATTACCAGGGATTTTCCTACAATAACTCATCAACAATTTGTTGATGACACAATTTTGTTTAGAGAAGCTAAGGTAAAGGAAGCTCAAAATTTTAAGAGGATATTGGATTATTACATGAAAATCTCTAGATAGAAGGTAAGCAAGGAAAAATCAAAAGTGTTTTTCTTCTTCTCAAACCCAAGAAATGAAAATCAGATTTTGAGATTTCTAAAATTCAAAAAAGGGAACCTTCCAAGCAAGTATTTGGGCCTCCCTTTGGTTGTAGGGCTAGCAGCCAGGAAAACTTTGGGATTCATTGGTGTTTAAGGTGGAAAGTAAGTTAGCTTCTTGTAAAGGAAGATGGATTTCATGGTCAGGTAGGATAACAATGTTAAAAGCTATGATAACTTCCCTACCAATATATGTGATGTCATGTTTACCCCTACCAGTTGATGCAAGCTCAAAAATAAATAAATAAATGAGAATTTTTTTGGCACGGGAATGGTGATCAGAATAAATATCCTCTCATCAAGTGAGATAAAGTTTGCAGGTGAAAAAGTGTGGATGGTATAGGTTTGAAAAACTTACTTCTATAGAATAAAGCTTTAGGAGAAAAGCTTGTTTGGAATATGTACAAAAATCATGAATTAAAATGGGTCAAGATCATGAAAGAAAAGTATTTATATGAAGGGGAAATAAGTATTTTCACTTAGATATCTCTTCCAGTAGGATCAAGAATGTGGAATTTTCTAAGAAGATGTTGAGATCTAATCATGAATTATTTAACCTGGGACATAAAGGATGGTAGGATTATGCTTTTTTCTGAAGATTCATGGGGCGGATACCCAAGTTTGGAAAGGAGAATGGAATTGGATCAAATGAGGGACATAACAAAGTGATTTTGGGGCTTCCATGTGAGGTATTACCTTCAAGAATCCACAACAGTCGATGGGCTCACCCAGTGGCAATGGAGAGATGTGAGAGCATTAGGAATATCCAATGAATTGGTTGATGTGTATAAAAGCTATTCTATTGGGGAAAATTGTATTCATCAAGGAAGGCAAAGACAATCTAAGGTGGCATGTTGTCAAGTCTGGTGATTATAACTCTAAGGATGACTATATAATTCTAATAAGTTTTGGAAGTTTCATTTGAGATTCCAACTAAGCTATGCTGGAGTAAATGTCGCTTACCCAAGGTTAGATCCTTTCCATGGGTAGCAGTTCAAAATAGGATACTGACTACAGACAAATTTCTAAAAATAGGTTATCATGGCCCGTCTAGGTGTGCACTCTACAAAAATGAAGAAGAATTAGGAAATCGTCTTCTACTAAACTGCCCCTTCACCTTGGAATGTTGGAAATGGTTGTGTGCCAAAATTGCTTGGAAAAGTGCTCTTCTAAGAGATATCCTTAGTATATTTCAAACATGGTCAGTGCTAAGCAAATCTGCATTGTTCTCCAATTTGTGGGTGGTCAATCCATCCTTGCTGGTATAGGAGGTTTGGAATTTTTCAAGGTAAGGATTTTTCTGCTTCTTCGTTGTTGAACAAGCTGGAGGTAGCCATTTTGGAAGTGGTGAATTGTAGAGAAAATGATCAAAACTTGAAGAATGTAAATTTCACATAATGGTACGCCTTAATGAGGAAGGCATGGCATGGTTTAAAGGTTCCCCCCTTCATGGGTGAAGGGGTAAAAAACCCAAGTTGCAAGAAACAAAGTTGAATGGTAGGCTCCAAGTTTTGGGTGGTATAAATTAAACTTTGATGGAGTCACACAAGGAAAACCAAGATCATTTGGTGTTAGGTGTATTATAAGGGATCATAATGGCAAGGTGATTGGAAAATTGGCGGCTCCACTACCAATTGGCACTAATAATGCAGTTGAACTTTAGGCATTACTGCATAGTCTCAATCTATGTCTATAGATTAAGCTAGATAAGGTGGTAATAGAGGAGGATTTTTCCTTGGTAATAAATTCCCTAAGGACTAGTCATCTTCAGAATTGGAAACCTAAGGGTATTTTGGATGTGGCAATCAAGTGATTGTAGGGCCTCAAAATTTATATGATAAATCACACATATAGGGAAGAGAATAGGGAAGCTGATGAACTAGCTAACAAGGGAGAAGATGGTAACATAATGAAAGAATATTGGCCTATCAACTCGGCTCAAGTCTAAAATTAGGCTTGGCTTATTTTGAGTGCATTATCTCATTCAAGAGTAGAATATTTTGGGGTGATTTCAAAAAATTTGGTTGCTTGATTGGCAGCTTGTATTTCTTTCCACATCATTGGTGTGGAAAGCTTGATATTTGATCTTGTAGTGGTATCTGTTACATAATTGCAAGAGGATATATGATTCGAACATGACAACTCGTGTTTTTAATTGATTTTTGACACATTGTTTTGGGAACATAGCTTGATAAATATTTTTTGTTAATTGTTCCCATCTCTCATAAATTTAGAAATTCACCTCAACATATCATGTTTACTGATGGGATGCATGAAAACTATTAAACGAACTAGCAACGAAGCTCTATTGTCATTGTGTGTTGGGCTAATTAATACTTGATAGTGGTTGATATCTACAAAGGACTATTTCATATGTGTGAGGGTTGAGGTTTATCTCATGAATCATTGGAAGAAAGATAAATTGCATGGCTAGGATCAATAAATATACTCGATAGGGCCATATTGTCACATTTATTTTAACAACGCATATGCTCTGGCTTTTAACGGTGAAGAGGTCATTTAAGTTTGTTGTGTATATGTCTACAAATTGCATTACTTGTGGTATCATGGATACTCTGGTACAATTGGTGAGTAATGTGAGACAAATGGCATTTCTTGGAGAAGTATTTGAGCTTATGCTTAAGTGTATTATGTTGGAGAATGATTTTCTCTTGATTGGTGCTACGAAGTTGGTTCTAGGAAGGATGTTCTTGATAGATGGAGAGAATTATCAAGTTGATATGGACATCTCTTCCAATTCCATTCCCTTGCTCTAAGATTTGTGAATTTCAAAAGCCGATGTGGAATATCAAGCTCAAAAGATGTTTAAGCTTGAACTATTGGGCAGGTTAGAAGATGTGCTTGTTGTTGTGACATTAGGTGTTGGCGTGCCTCATCCTCATGATTTGGACTTGCTGGATATTTCAGGTGAATTTGTTAAATACTACCCATTTCTTTTGGACATCAGTGGTGTGGAGTTGCTTGGGCATCATGAAATGGCGGTTGAAGGTGAAATTATTTGAAGAAAATGCTCCATTTGGTGCCTGTGCAGGATTTTGAGTGGGTGGGTGAATTCATTAACTATGTGTAAGAGAATGGAGAAGGTTAATTTGTTGGTTTTTTTACTACCAAAATACAAAGTATGTAAGGTCTAGGTTAGGCTTGTTTAAATCCTTGCTATTTTGAAGTTCTACGTTATGTAAATAGTATGTTTATGTTTGGTTCACATAGGCCTTGTGCGGACGTTTTGTGCAAAATATATAATGTTGGTCTATATGTTAGGGTATAAACGGGTCTAGGGTTTTTTGGTTGCATGGATAGTATGGTGTCCTCGATGGTGTCTGCAAAATTTTTGCCAATATGGCATCAAAATGTACATTTTTTGGAAAATCTTAATATAATACCAATCCTTACGAATCAAAAAATAATTTAGAGCAAGATCATTCTTGACATATGCAAGGGAAACTAGGGTTTATGGAGCTTGAAGAAGCAAAATTACAGTGAGAATTACAAATAGAATTTAAATAGAATTCTTCATAAAGTCATCATTGGAGGAGATATAAATTGGTAATTGGCATTCTCAAACATTTTCTTGACTATCAAATTTTACTCACATTCAAAGGATTTTTTGAAATCAAAAGTTGAAATTTCTAGGGGAAACACCGGAAAAAAAATTCTAGAGTTTGATAGCCTAGATTTGAAAACTAATGAAGTAAAATATCTAGGATATGAGCATTTATCTAGTTTGGAAAGCACATTTGCAAAGATAGGCAACACCAGGCTAGGGCTTGTCAATTTGGGGTAATTTTGGGAAAGGATAAACAAACCAAACAGGGTCCCTATCACTCAGAGGTTAGTAGAGAGTGGTTTTTTGGAAGCAACTACTTTCCTTGTAGTTGTGAAATACACAAACCTTGTCTTGGAATGCATAAATCACTAAAATCTTGATACTAGGGAAATTAGGATGAATAACGACAACTTACCTATAACCCTCGATAGAGCTACTATCAGTGTTTGTTTCAAATTTCCTGAGAGGGAGGTCTTTGCGAATTTTAATTTCACATTGTCACAATGTCGTTTCTTTGAAAAGAAAGGATACTTCAAAAATGTCATTGTTAGAGAGTGGTTTGCGATCCCAAAGAAGGGGAAATATCAATTGCCTAAAAACCTACATAGGTCACATTTTTTAGATGAGATTTTAGATATCATTGTTTTGTTGCATAGACTAAGGGGTAGTGTTAATAACAAAGGAAAATAAAGATCACAAAGATATGGGAAAAATCTTATATAGACATGGAGAACATGACTCTAGAAGAAGGGAGAGAAATTATTAGAAAGAGTGGATGTTGTTGGAAATATATTCCTAAATCACCACAGGTTGTAACCTCTATTGGAGCCAAGTTGGAGTGACATCCTTAATGTCTGGCCGACTAGTAGCTTGAATCTTGTTGAATAGTTCAAGTCATTCTGACCTTGCAGGAGTCACGCCGAACGGTTACACATTGGAGTCTATTGCTGTGACATTTTGTTCGGTATAACCTCTCACCGCTCGTGGAGATCTCTGGCTGACAGGCCATTCTATCGCATATCGGGATAACCTACGGTGGCTCGGTGAGAAGTCTTATCGAGATATTAATGTCTCACTGACAATATGTTACATGTTGTGGTCTTTGGCATATCTTATATTCTATCGGTAAGAAGTCTTACCGATGTGCAAATGTCTCACCGACGGAGGTTCAAGTGTTGGTCACCGAAGTAACACAAAGGATCTCGGTGTGAACTCTTAGCGATAGACAAGAGTCTTTCCGACTACTATTTGGTGCTTGGTATGTCTAGGGGTTTTGGAGTAACGTCTCAGCGAAGGACGATAGTCTTTCCGACTATTGAATTCTTCAGAGTAACTGTTTGAACATCCATGTAACCTCCCGGCGATAGCGATAAGTCTCGCCGACTCTTGGATGCTTCAGTATAACATGAAGAGCTTGGTGGAAGGTCTCAGCGAAGAGCAATAGTCTTCCCGAAGGAAAAGTGAAGTCGGTGAAACTTGAGGAGACTCGGTGTAACCTCTTGGCGAGCGGTAAGTCTTTCCGATAGCAATGTTGAAGTTGATGCAATGGTTGTAAGCTTGGTGGAACCTCTTGCCGATGGAAAACTCTTGGCGATATCGGATGCTAAGCTGTGTGTGGCATCGGGGAGACATGGTCAGTGTCTCACCGAGATGCCAACACAGCTTGATTGCCTTTTGACCGTTTGACCATCCTATGTGGAGTCGCGTGGACCATTCAGAGAAGCCGAATGGAAACCATTGGAAGATAGTTCATTGAGGCAGTTCTGTGAGGAAGCTCGACAGACAGGAAACGACATGAATATAGTTTGTAGTTGCAGATGCTCTATGGTTCAGTTAGTTCAAAGAACAGTTGTGTGAACAGTTTGATTTGTATCAGTGGATGAATTCTATTATGTGAAGACTGTAACTTGAAGGTTCCTGTACAAGATTGATCATTGTGAAAGCTGTTGTATTATGACATCAGAAAGATAAGTCTGATATTTTGTATGTAATCTCCATTACTGTAATACAAAGTGATTTCTCTTGGTGTGGTGGGTTTTTCTCCCGTAAGGGTTTTCCCACGTATATCTGGTGTTCATATGTGTTTTTTCTATTACTCTGTTTCAGTAATCTCTTTCATGTGCATCTTAATTGGACTGTAGTTGAAAAATTAAAAGTATATCTGCATTCTTCCTTGAGTCTTTGACGTTAGGAGAGTTGTTTCCGCATCTAATTTTCCTTACAAGTGGTATCAGAGCCTGGCCAGTTGTGTTATCCTTGTGGGTAAGTTGGGTTTTTTGTGTCATTTCCATTTAGTGGGAGTCTTGTAGAAGTTTTTCAATTTCTAATTACATATTGAGATGGCAAGCACGTCAGGAAAGATTGAAATAGAGAATTTCAATGGCAGCAATTTTGAGTTGTGGAAACTCAAAATGGAGGATCTTTTAGTGGATCATGATCTGTGGCTTGTTGTGTCTGGATTGAAACCTACAGGCATGAAGCAAGAAGATTGGGACCTTGCAAATAGAAAGTCTAAGGGACTCATAAGGCTTTGTTTGGCAGACTTCGTTCTTCTCAATGTGCATGAAGAGAAGACTGCGTCTTCCTTGTGGAAGAGACTGGCATCTATTTATCAGGGGAAGTCCTTGGTGAATAAATTGTTCCTGAGGAAGAAGTTATACTCTTTGAGAATGCAAGAAGGAGGGTCTGTTGCTGATCATTTGAATGCATTTAACATGATGATTGCACAGTTAACTTCTATTGGTGTAAAGACTAATGAAGAGGATTGATGTATGTTGATATTGTGTTCTTTGCCAGATTCATGGGATCACCTGGTGATGGCTACTGGGAGTACAACATCCAGTTTCAAGATGGAGGATGTTGTTGCTTCTTTGTTATCAGAAGAAATGAGAAGGAAATCTTCTGAGATGGCGAAGGAGGCCCTTGCTGTTAGAGGAAGGTCAAAAGAGAAAGGCAAGAAGAAGGACAAGAATTCCAAATCAAAATCAGAGGGGAGATCAAAGTCTCCTGGCAAGAAGTCCAAGGTGAAGTGTTGGAACTATGGGAAACCTGGTCATGTCCGAAAGGATTATAAAGAGGAGAAGAAGAATAAAAAGAAGTATTCTTCTGACAATGACTCTTCTCATAGTGATGGAGACGCCTTCATTGCAGCCTTGGCTACACAGGCATCAGATGATGTCTGTCTGATTGATTCTGGAGCATCTTTCCACATGACGTCTCATAGAGACTAGTTTACAAAGTATGAAGAATACAATGGTGGAAAGGTGTACTTGGCAAGTGATTCAACTTTAGAGATTGTTGGTCGTGGAAGAGTCAGAATCCAATTCCCCGATGGCAGAGTGAAGGGAATCAATAATGTAATGCGTATACCAGGTCTGGCTCAAAACTTACTTTTTGTAAGTATGCTAAATGATATTGGAGTGCAAGTCACGTTCTCTGGAAATGGCTGCAAAATGACTAGAGGCTCAATGGAGCTAGCAAGGGGTGCTTGAATTGGTACATTGTACAAGTTGGATGCACATTCTGTTCAATGTAACAATGTCTTTGTAAAGTCACAGAAGGCTACTCATGGAGGAAAAGAGGGAAATGTTCCTATTTGTGTAAACTCTATGGAAGTTAAACTTCCAGCAGAAAAGACTATGCTCTGGCATCATAGGCTAGGCCACATAGGAGAAAAACGTTTAAAAACCTTGAAGAACAAAAACCTAGTTGAGGGGCTTGAAGATTGTAACCTTGAATTTGAATTTTGTGAACATTGTATATATGGAAAGTAGCACCGTGTTTCTTTTTATTCTAGTCCTCATAAATCTTCAGGTTTGCTAGATTATGTCCATTCTGATGTATTTGGTCCAGTGAATGTTCCTTCTTTTTCTAATTCAAGATACTACGTATCGTTCATTGATGATTATTTGAGAAGAATATTTGTTTATTTTTTGAAAAGTAAATCAGAAGTATTTAGTCGATTTAAGGAATTTAAGAACCTTGTAGAAAATCAGACTGGAAGAAAAATAAAATGCTTAAGGACTGATAATGGCGGTGAATTTTGTTCGGATGATTTCGAGAGGTATTGCAAAGACCATGGGATTAAAAGACATAAGACTACACCTTATACTCCACAGCAGAATGAAGTTGCAGAAAGGTTCAATAGGACAGTGATGGAGAGAGCACGAAGTATGTTGAGTAGTGCTGGCTTGGAGGAGAAGTTCTGGGCTGAGGCTATTGCTATTGCATGTTACTTGATTAATTGTTCTCCAAATTCTGCTCTTGTTGAGAAAACACCTTTGGAAGCGTGGTCTAGTAAGAAGCCCTCTTTAAGACATATTCATGCTTTTGGCTATGAGGCATATGCTCATGTGTTGTATGAGAAAAGATCTAAATTGGAGAACAAGGTTGTCAAATGTATCTTTATTGGCTATAGCGTTGGCATAAAAGGATACAAGCTTTGGAATCCTGATATAGAGAAGGTTGTATACAGTAGAAGTGTAATCTTTCATGAGCTGAAACCTTCTACTTTGGATCTGCAGTCAGAGACAAAGTCAGAAAATAATAAGGATGTAGTTGGAATTCCTCCTACACCAAATAAAGAGGAATTGAAAATTCAAAATATACCTGAAACTGAGGAGAGCTCAAGTAGTTCTGAAAGTTCTGAAGAAGAAGAAGAACCTCATCCTCAGCAAGTGAGGAGGTCAACCCGTGAAAGAAAACAACCTGATAGGTATGGGTTCTCTTTGATAGATTCTACTTGTGCCTATGCTTTAATTTCCAGCACTGATGAGCCTAGGACTGTAAAGGAGGCATTTAAAATGTCTGATTCAGACTCTTGGTTAGAAGCCATGAATGAAGAGATGGCATCATTAGAAAAGAATGAAACTTGGACTTTGGTGCCCTTTCCTAAAGGCAGAAAAGTTGTTGGTTGTAAATGGGTATTTAAAAAGAAGATTGGTCTGGATGGTAGTGTGGAAAAATACAAGACAAGATTGGTTGCAAAGGGTTATTCCCAGGTAGAGGGAATTGATTATGGGGAGATTTTTTCTCCTGTAGCTAAGCTGACATCCATTAGATTTCTTTTGTCACTTGCAACAGGTATGACTTAGAGGTCGAACAGATGGATGTGAAGATAACATTTCTTCATGGTGATCTTGAAGAAGAAATCTATATGTCCCAGCCTGAGCACTTTGTTGAAAAAGGTAAAGAGAAACTAGTTTGCAAGTTAAAGACGTCTCTGTATGGGTTAAAGCAGTCACCTAGAATGTGGTACCATAAATTTGATACTTTTGTATTGTCTTTGAGATTTGTGAGATCAAAATTTGATCATTGTGTCTATTATAAAGCTGAAAGTGATCAAGTTCTTATTATTGTTCTCTATGTTGATGATATGTTGTTCATAGGCAATAGTAAGCTAATGATTTTTTATCTTAAGTCTCAATTGTCTGCTAAGTTCGAAATGAAAGATCTTGGTGCAGCAAGGTATATTCTGGGGATGGAGATAACCAGGGACGGGAATAGTAGAAAGATTTGGCTCAATCAGAGTAAGTATATCAAGACTGTTCTAGAGAGATTTTGCATGAATGATTGCAAGCAGCTAGTTGTTCTAGTTTTGCATGGAACGAAGCTATCTGTTGAAGACTATCCAAAATCTCCTACTAAGATGGAGGACATGACCAGTGTACCTTATGCTAGTGCGGTTGGCAATCTTATGTATGCAATGGTCTGTACAAGGCCGGACATTGCCCAAGTAGTGGGAGTACTTAGTCGGTTTATGGCTAATCCTGGAAGGACACATTGGGATGCTGTGAAAAGAGTTTTCAGATATTTGAAGGGCACTTCAAATTTTGCTTTGTGTTACCATGGGAACTTGGTTGAATCACAGAGGACTCTCAGTATTCGAGGCTATGTGGATTTTGATTGGGCAGGGGACATTGACAGTAGGAGGTCCACCAGTGGATATACTTTCATGTTGAATGGTGGTACAGTGAGTTGGATGAGTAAGCGGCAGGCTGTAGTCACTTTGTCCACTATAGAGGCTGAATACATGGCAGCTACTCATGCTTGTAAAGAAGCAGTTTGGTTAAAACGGTTGTGTTCTAACATTGGTTTTGATGCAAGGAAAATAACTATCTTTTGTGACAGTCAGAGTGCAATTTGTCTAGCAAAGAATCCTACTTTCCATGCCAGGACGAAACATATAGACGTACAGTACCACTTTGTACGAGATATGGTGGAGGATGGAAAGGTCAGTTTGGAAAAATTTGATACTCTAGAGAATGTTGCAGATGCATTGATGAAGCCAGTGAGCACAAACAAGTTCAGGTGGTGTGCCAGTTCAATGGGCCTTAGTGCCCATTATTTTCAGTAAGTTTTGTTATGCTCTAGAGGTTCATGTGTGATCTTCATCAAGTGGGAGATTGTTGGAAATATATGCCTAAATCATCACAGGCTGTAACCTCTATTGGAGCCAAGTCGGAGTGACATCCTTAATGTCTGGCTAATTAGTAGCTTGAATCTTGTTGAATAGTTCAGGTCATTGTGACCTTGCAGGAGTCACGCCGAACGGTTACACATTGGAGTCTATCGCTGTGACATTTCGTTCGGTATAACCTCTCACTGCTCATTGAGATCTCTGGCCAACAGGCCATTCTATCGCATATCGGGATAACCTACGGTGGCTCAGTGAGAATTCTTATCAAGATATTAAAGTCTCACTGACAATATGTTACATGCTGTGGTCTTTGGCGTATCTTATATTCTATCGGTAAGAAGTCTTACCGATGTGCAAATGTCTCACCGACAGAGGTTCAAGTGTTGGTCATTGGAGTAACACAAAGGATCTCGGTGTGAACTCTTAGCGATAGACAAGAGTCTTGTCAACTACTATTTGGCGCTTGGTATGTCTGGGGGTTTCGGAGTAACGTCTCAGCGAAGGACGATAGTCTTGCCGACTATTGAATTCTTCAGAGTAATTGTTTGAACATTGATGTAACCTCCCGGCGATAGCGATAAGTCTCACCGACTCTTGGATGCTTTGGTATAACATGAAGAGCTCGGTGGAAGGTCTCGGCGAAGAGCGATAGTCTTCCCGAAAGGAAAAGTGAAGTCGGTGAAACTTGAGGAGACTCGGTGTAACCTCTTGGCGAGCGGTAAGTCTTGCCGATAGTAATGTTGAAGTCGATGCAACGGTTGTAAGCTCGGTGGAACCTCTTGCCGATGGAAAACTCTTGGCGATATCAGATGCTAAGTTGTGTGTGGCATCAGGGAGACACGGTCAGTGTCTCACCGAGATGCCAACACAGCTTGATTTCCTTTTGACCGTTTGACCATCCTATGTGGAGTCGCATGGACCAATCAAAGAAGCCGAATGGAAACCGTTGGAAGACAGTTCATTGAGGTAGTTCTGTGAGGAAGCTCGATAGATAGGGAATGACATGAATATAGTTTGTAGTTGCAGATGCTCTATGGTTCAGTTAGTTTGAAGAACAGTTGTGTGAACAGTTTGAATTGTATCAGTGGATGAATTCTATTCTGTGAAGACTGTAACTTGAAGGTTCCTGTACAAGATTGATCATTGTGAAAGTTGTTGTATTATGACATCAAAAAGATAAGTCTGATATTTTGTATGTAATCTCCATTACTGTAATACAAAGTGATTTCTCTTGGTGTGGTGGGTTTTTCTCCAGTAATGGTTTTCCCACGTATATCTGGTGTTCATATGTGTTTTGTCTATTACTCTGTTTCAGTAATCTCTTTCATGTGCATCTTAATTGGACTATAGTTGAAAAATTAAAAGTATATCTGCATTCTTCCCTGAGTCTTTGACGTTAGGAGAGTTGTTTTTGCATCTAATTTTCCTTACAGATGTTTGCTACTACAACTTGATGGGATATATCATTTGAAATTACATTTGATACCATCAGAAGACAAGAGGGAGATGGAATTGTGTTGTCATCAAGGGAACAAGATGATGTATTGTACTTTGGATCGGGCTTTAATCCAAGGCATGAGACCTTGGCTATTTGGTCAATCTTCATTGAGACCAGTAAACCCTAGGTCATAAATGACACCAATGAATTAACTAGCAATCCGATTTTCAATATATTGGGGGATACAAGTGCTCCTTAGGAAGCAACACTAACTGTAAACACATCTATGTTTACATAAGAAATAATAAGGAAATTGTAGGTAGACCTTGCTAAGGTAAATGCTTTGAATTTGAAGTTGCAAGAGTAGGTGAATGTTGTTATTGGGTTACTTCCACCACCTTAATCTGGGGCAAGGGATAATGACGATCAAGAGAAGGCATCTCTTTCCTTGGATGTGAATAAATTGAAAAGAGAACTGGCATAAATCAAAGAAGTAGAGAAGAGGAAAAAGGTGGAGAGAAAGGAGAAACTCACAGAGGTTTTTGATAGCATTTTGGGTCATAGGCTATCATGCATTTTAGGCCTTCTAGATGATTCTTGGAATGGGTATAATATAATTGTTGTTGTTCATGTTATACATATCCCACTATAGGCTAGGCTCAAGAGCATTCAAGATATATGGTTCCCAAGAAAGGAATTGATTGAGAATATCATTAAAAGAAATTTTTTATGTCAATGCTCTTATTGAATTGATTATCATCTTAGAGAATTTTGATATTATTCAAGACAACATGATCATATATGAGAGTTATCAACTTCTATGAATTAATCCTTATATTTTTTTGATGACCTTGAGCATGGAATTATTCCAAAAAAAAATTCTAATGATTCAAAGGTAAAGGATTATAAGGTGTGGAGGGCTTGTAGGAGTTGAAAATTAGCTCTATTCCAATACCACCTGTAAAAACAATGAAAACATTCTACAAGAGAGTATACAAGAAATGTTCTTTCTTGGTATTAAGATCTATCAAATATGATGATGAGGTATATTATAAAAGTGTACAATGACCTTTCTTATATAGATAAGGTGTGATGATGTACCAAACATTAAATGATTGTGTCAATATTAAATGACATGAGTCAACATTAAATGACCTAGGACTCTAATATATAATAAAAGATAAAAAGATAAAATCTTATCTAAACAACTTAAATATTCCTAGGACCTAAGTGGACTTAACATGTAAATAAGACCCTACTAAGTAACTAGATAGGAAAAGTACCTATTTACACCAACACCCCCCCCCCTAAGCGCAACTTAGGGAGAAGCAATTATTATGCAAATGATGCAAGGATGGGTCTCAACTACGAGGCCATTTTAGGTACCCATGTATAAATGAAAATGAAATCTCTCACAAATGGAGAAAGGGAGAAAAACCACATGGGAAAAACCCCTCTCCAAAAGAGAGAAAATATGAAATCAAGTGGTGAAAGATGGAGGCCTCTATGATACTCCCAAGTACAACATCCATCACATATATACATTAAAAATGCCCCCCATAAGAGGGAAATAGAGAGACCACATAGCCCCCCCATAATGTAGTAGCTCCACAACCACTAAAGAAATTATGAAGACAAAAGAGAATCCAATTTTGACAAAAAAACATGTATGCCCTTGGGAAAAAATAAATACAATGGTCGATGTTGAATAAGCCTCATCTCCATGACGAAGCAAGAGGGAAGAATACTCATGAATGATATCTCTGAAGATGCATCAAGTTTCTCCAAAATCAAGTGTGACCCCAATCAAGGAAGAGGATAAAGTATTTGGAAACTCAAGAGTAACCTATAAAGATGATGTGTGATCAAATGGAATAGTGACCCCCTCAAACATGTCCTCCAAATATATAGAATAGGAATGACAAACCAAATCTGATATACCTATCATGAAACCATCTTCTATAGACAAATTTGGAAAATAAAATGTGTCCTACTCAGTGGAAGTCCTAGAAACCAAGTCAACACTTAAATCTAAATAAGTATACCAAAGCAATATCCTCATTCTCTCCTTCCATTTGTGATAATTATGAGAAGTTAGAACCTCAAACCCTAATTCGGCCATTAGAACAACAATTTCCAAGAGCATAAAATAAATAATTATCTGAAGTATAACTAAAAATTAATCCCCCCACAAAAAGAACTTCTCCAAGAGATGTAGTATGTCCAAGTAATCAGTAAAGATGTCAAAGATGAAAAAAATGAATAAATTATACCTGGAGTTAAATCTAGAAAAAGTGCATGAATCAAATGATAGAGCTCTTGAATACCTTTTAATTACCATTGGAATCATGAAAAGTGGATAAACTGGAAAAAAATTATGAGCTCGGAGGTCAAAAAGGGAAAAGGCACTTTAGTTAGCAATAAAATATACCTACAACAAAATCTAGAAAAAAACCTGTACCACTATGAACTATGCAAAACTAGCTTTTTGTCAATATCTCATTTGTAAAATATCAATATTTGGGTAAAATGTTATGCTCTGAGGGAAAAAAGGCCCAATTTGGGCACCTGGGGGGAAAAATTAAGCCCCTAGCAAGCTATCTCTAGGTCGCAATATAACTTCTAGCATAAGGAAAGGCTCTCTATAGTTTTTAAAAAACCACACTGGTTACGAAATGGTGGGAGGGCAGTGAGATGGGGTGGTGTCACCTGTGGCAAGCAGGGGGGTGCCCCAACCGCTACTAGGCCTTAGTTTCTGGAACTAAGCAAAGAACCTACCACTATGACCATGACCTAGAGAAAATTCAAACTGCCTGGAAAAATTCAAATATTAAAATATTATTATTCTATCAACCTTTGTACCCAATGTATTATCTATAGACGTGATGTATCGTAGAGATTACGCAGAATAGTACTTTCAATGACACCAGCACCTACAACTATGAAATATTTCACCAAATATGATTTTTGACTAGTACCAACCATACCTAACATTGATGTCTATGGTTGTGTACAAACCGTATGAATTGTATAGATTCGTACAGTATGGAAATGGTGACAAAAAACCTACAAAAAAAATTCTAAGGGCCCAAGGTAAAAATCTCCAATTTTGGTGATTTGATAGGTGTGAAACAAAGAAAAATGGGGGGGGAACCCTAGGTCCTTATGTATAGAACCTAGGATTTGGGTTATTAAAGGTATAGTTTTCTAATTTTCATTAAAGAGGGAGATCAACAAGGTGAATAGATTGGCTATCAACCATGAAGGTGAGCCAATCAGACTT
>VDFB02258595.1:0-66129 GCA_007258455.2 Sequoia sempervirens
GCATAGGTTTAATTTTTTTAGTGTAGAGCACGTAAGTTTAAACAAGTTTAATTTATTTTGGTATCCATTTCAAATGATGAGCTCCACTTCCATGCATAAATCAGAAGGATATTATTGGATATCTCCCTCCCATTCTACCCTAATCTGCTACATTTTGAAACCCTAATATGGCAGTCTTACCGCTTGCAAGAGATATAAGGAAAATGGAAGTTAAAAGTTGCAACCCTAAGATGTGTTCTCTTGATTTATCTCTCACACTCTCTTACTGTGCAGAGGCGGTGGCAGCCAAGCCAACTGAATGAAGGTCGAAGGGAGAGATGCAACTGCAAGCAATAAGATTGGAGGTTGGATCCCTTTTTTTTTTGTTGCTTTGTTGTGAAGGGGGAGGTGATGCAGAATGTACGTTGATATGTATATAGGTCTATATATTTATATATTTTTAAATGAAGCTTTTAAAATTTATGTGCATATTTATTTATTTATTTTCCATTGGTTAAGGTAATCCTGTTACAATACTAAATCTGGGGAAATCTAAATCTGCAAGGTCCTAAATCAAAAATAGTAAATGAAATGATGCATTGACTATGCTAAGCTTAAGAAAGACTATATTAACAAGTTTTTTAGCATGAGGATGGCCCCTATCCCCACTGGATGTTTCATGTCATACAAGGTATATACTAGGATCGATATACTGAATCAATCTAATAGTCTTAAAATCCTAAAAAATCCTCAGGAGCAACTGTTTAATAACCTTTGTCATTTTGTTTTTGTCACTGATATTGGATTATTTTCTATGTTATGCTATCACAGACACTTATTCATCTAACTCAACAAAAATCGATGACTTTCCTTTTATAAAGAAAATACTGCTTCAACTAATAATAAAGTCAAATGTTTTAGAACCTTTGCAGAGAGTATAATATTTATGTGCATAGAAAACTACTATTCCCTTCCTAATGGTATATGGTGATTGAAGTAAGATGGGGTTTAATCTTTCCAATATTGTCTTTATCCTATTGCACTATATTGGATGTTTAGTGGGAGGTAATAAAATCATCACAGTCAGAAAGAAACCAAAAAAAAGAAAGAAAACAGAATGATGTTTATGTATGGTTTGAACAGAATATTATTATTATTATTATTATTAAAAAAAACAAAAATAAATAAATAAAAATGAACAGAATGATGTTTATATTTTTTTTATTTTCAATAGATTCAAAATGAATAATTACTTGCAATATAAATCACATTCTACTTTTAAAGGTAGAATAACAATTTCATATTATGGGCATGTTCATAATGAATGAGTACTTGATGTAAAACAAACATTTTATTTTATTTTTTTATTATTTTATGGAAAGATACATTTGAAACAATTTCACTTCGATGAATAATATAAAAACTGTTATTTACAGAGAGAGCTTATTTAACGGTGAAATCAGAAATATGAAAAAGTGATTCACTAAGAGGTAGCATTTTATAAGATAAGACCAATCAGTGATTTTCTCATGCACAACTGAGGAGGAGCAGCCTACGGTGGAGGCCGAGCCCTTCTCATGGAGGGAGGAGGTGCACTTGGGTGTTCTTCACGTTGTTTAGGGTGGCACTGATTCTTTCCCCTTTGGTTTATAGTTTCAAAATCATAAAATTTCATATTCATAAATACTACTTATCAAACTGTCTTGTGTGAATCTCTCTTCTTCTATGTTACAACAATCACTAGTTTTCTAGATTACAACTAGTTTTGAGAAACACAATAAACACCATACAACGGAATAAGGCTTGCTCTTTTCCTATAATTTCCTTCTAAAACAAAATACTAACTTTTAATATTGCAATAGTATTAAAAAGAAATACAATGACCACAAACAAAGGAATAAGACTTGCTAAAACATGAATCCCATCTTTTAGAATTACAATATTATCACAATATTTGAGGAAGCAAATGACTTACAAACTCATGAACAAGGTCTTGCTCTCCACCCTACCGTAATGGCGTCATGGAGCCTCGTGGGCTCTAGCCATACCCCCGAGCAAGAAATACATTATACACCATTGTAATTCAATGGTGAGAGCTTAGTGCTATAACAAGATTGCTCATTATACAACACATTACTCTAATATATCCCTTAAACAATCTTACTCATGATTCAATGCATAGATCAAGCTATCTCTACCAATACTAAGAATAAGAAATGGAAAAAAGAATTATCTCTCTACAAGCTGCTCTCCTTTGAACTCCTATTCTTCCATCCTTGACTCTCTCCTTTTCTTCACTTCACAAGTTCTCCAAAAGGAGAAGTGGGCAATGCCCAAATCTTCCATCTTCTTGAGATATATAGGAATCCTCCAAACCTACACTCTTTCCCACAAGTGCTCACACATGTGTGAGTCTTGTGCCAATTCCAACAACTTTTGGGGAGTGGGAAGTTGAGAGTGACAAATCACTTTTCCCAAGCCCCAATACTTTTTGAATTCGTCATATTCATGAATGTGGACTTTTGAGAGGTCTTTTCACACTCCAAGGACAAGTTCACATGTCAAAAAGGTTCCAAACCCATAGGTATAGGTCCTAGGGGTCTATTCTTGTTCAAAAACCAAGGAAATTGACTCAATAATCCCTTTTTAAAACCCACAAAAGAATCCATACGAATTTTGATCCTGACCAAGGGTTCCAACCCCAACCAAACTCACATCACATGTCCTACAATTGGATTCTACTCAAACATAATCACCCAATCAAAAATATAACCTCAAACCCTTCTAAGTCAAATAGGCTACACTTAGAACTTCCCAAAGATATATTTGATTTGATTCCAATATTTATCCATCCTCCTATTTGCATATTTGATTCCTTAGCCCTCCAATACATTTACTCTACTTGCTTTTAGGTCTCAGATGGAGTTAAATTTATATCCTCAACAAGAAGTCTTTTGATTTGCACTTGATGGTTATCCCTTCTCATGCTAGCACTATTATCTTCTCGACCCTTTAATGTTAATCCCACATCGACTCATTTAATTTCCTGCACAACATAATTAAGCACAGTTAGACATATTAATAAACAACATTAATTGTAAATTGAATCTTTGTAACTTTATTCATGAATCATTTACATAGCTAATTACTCTTCCAATGTAATACGACACAACAATTATCTTATTTCGAATTCATCTTATAAGTTTGAATCTCATACAATAATTCACATGCACATACATCTTCATTAAGTAAAATAACATAACGTAAAACTATAAGGTTACTGTTAGACAATCATCTTCATATTGCTTGCAATATATCTAACCATCTATTTAGGAGGAATATATAACACTTTAAGATTGTATTAGGCACATGCAAAGAGAGGCCTTACATCTCCCTCCCCTTAGCTTAGACTTCCTCCTAGAAGTCATTAAGGTTTGAAAACATAATCTCAATATAAGACAAACATAAATATATCAAACATACTAATTACTTTTACTTTCTCGATGGAAGAATCAAAACATTTAGTTATAAGCGCATATTAGAGGCAAATCTCTTCCCTGAATTAAATATTTAAATACTTAGAACAAAATTTCTCATACTGGAACATTTATTTGATATATGATTAATTTAACAAATGCTAGCAACAATCCATGTAGCTCTAATTTTTTTAACAATGTAATCGACTTCAATTAAATTATGCAAAACTATATCTAGATGAATTCATAACCTTTTATACACCTCCAAATTTCTTTGCATCATAAACATCACTCATGATGTTAGAAAATATTTTTGTTTCATTGACCAATCATGTCTCAGAATTGTTAGCTTCACATTTTGTCAAAATATATGCTTAAGAGAACATTTTACCTTATAATTATGGAACTCATACTATGTCTCAAATAATATTAACTTTGCATCACACGTTACTATTTTTCTCACATAGCTCACATGTATGCCACATCACATTTATTTGTAATTTCACATGTACACACAATAATAGCAAGGATGCTCTTCCCAATTGGGTGCGCCTGTCCTCATACAGTCACATAATTTACAACACAAGGCTCACATAATAGGGTTTACAAGGATGGATATTCTTGGATACCACTCGAGGCCCTTCTCTAAGGACTCCTCCATATAGATAAGAATAATCATAGAATGAGGGAAGAATGGATTAATGACCATCCCATACTGGTCCCATTCACAACCACTTTCAAAATAATTCCACAACACATCTACTCCCCTATACGACCTGCCAGGGAACCCCCCCCGGGATATGGCAGTTTACAAATTCCACATTACACCACACATGCCAGAAAATTTGCAACCATGGAGAAAGCCTCAAACTGAATAACACAAGATCATAAACCAAAGTTTCAATAAAACTCCCAAGAGGGAACTATAAATTCAAGAGAAACAAAATAAAGATAAATTGTAGCTACATTGCAACATTCCAATCATAATTCAAAGGCGAAATTAAACAAGTCCTTGAGGCAAATTGACTATATAACAACTTCCAAATGGCTAAATAGACTAAGTACATAAATGTAAAATTACACATTGCTGGTGCATAATAAAATAAAACATCAATCAAGAATTATAAATAATTCATATTTCAACAATAAAATTTGCACATTACAAACACCACGTGACTTGATAAGCCACCTAAGGGGAGGAGGGGAATGGTGGTTCTCTAACCACATCATAAGTATTATAGCATGCAATAATTGGTGGTCCCTGACCACATAAATATGAATAGCGGGTGGTCCCCGACCACATTAATATACATCACTGGTGGTCCCTGACCACATAAACATGAAGCACTAGTGGTCCCTGACCACATGAATATGAGTAACTGGTGGTCCCTGACCACATAAGTATGAATCATTGGTAGTCCATGTTATTCCATCCTTTACCCATGGGTTATAAACATCAAGGAATATGTTTGCACTATGAACCAACAAGTGTGGCTCTCATATGTGGGGGAGTAGGCCACGGTCAACGTCCATGGGAAGATTACAATTACTTAACATAGATCCTTTATCAGGATTAGGGACAACACCCTGAGCTCGTAATCTCCTGATGGTAGACCATGTGCCTCTCAACCCCTATTTACACTAGCTGGCATCACACTCCAGTTAGGGGGGAACCAAATGCTAGGGGTACACATTTAACATAGAAATAAAACTAACACAAAGGAGCACATCACATTTCATTTAATAGACACACGTATGCACTTAACACATTTATTTTAACTCACCACTAGCTAACTTACATAAAGGCCATCACAAAGGGTACATATAGGGGATCATACTAGATGTCCACCACCCTTATCCCAAGTCAGATACCCTGTATCTCATACTTGGGGCACAACACATTTACTAGTTTTCACTTCACATACCATAACATAATACACTTTATGAAATCCACCATATTGTAGAACAAAATCAATTCACAGTTTACATACAATCCTTTTTCTTTTAACACTATTCACTTTGCTTCTTAATTTTGTACATATCTACTCACTTTGCATTCGTGAAATGATCCACTAGTTCATGTACAAATGTAGCTTATGGATATTACTCCATCTTCCTAAATTTTAACAATACATGATGCACCACACTTACTATCTTACTAAGTTAGTGTTTGACATCTCATGTAGGATCAAGATTGGTTCTCTATGTTTATCCATACTAGTCTTCCTCTTTCATTCAACCATTTTCTTTCGAAACATAGTAATATGAGACAAGAAAGCGCACTCAATTCATAGAACACACAATAAATCATGGATTAGTAATTTTCACAACTCATTAATCTATATATATATTTAAAAAAATATATTGCATTTTGCTACCTAAGGTTGACTCATTTAATCACACGTTATAATCGTCATTTTTTTTTAGAGTCAGTTATTTCTACTTCATAAGGTTCAAGGACATGCAATTTAAATTTCTCCAGAGTACTAGGCATTGGTATAAATATGCACAACATTAGTTGGGAGTCTCCCATAACCATTTTCATGTTCATGATGATACCATTTAGTTTCTCAATTACTTAGTTCACTAAAACTTTTACATAATTCCTCACCAGATTTATAAATTCAAACAATTGATTCTTTAGTTCTAGTGACATGTACACAACCTTAAAGGTCAACACCTAATTGAATATGTTATTACTCCCCATAAGACATGTATACTTTCTTATTTTGGAATCAATAGGTCTTTAGCTCTTAGATCATTTATAAGGAAGGTAGTAATAGCATGTGTTTTAGAGAATATTATAACTTCAAACTCATATTTCGATATGGTCCCTTGATCACAAAGGTTTTATGTTTAATTTTCAAGACAAAAATTATTTATACAATATCTATTTAGCAATTTTCTCTAATCTTTACTTAGTTGTATCTTTCAACACATTCTCAACTATGACTTGAATCATGTTCTTTCATTTGATATTTTAGTCTATGCATAAAAGAACTCAAAGTTTTAGTAGTTGTTATAGTTCCACTAAATTCACTAGGTCTCAATTTACTTGCAAAAGTGTTCGAATAACATAAGGTTTCACCAATTAATTCAAGGTATTATATGGTTTTGACCACTTTTCAAAATTGGATTTACTATGTATTGCCAAGCTTTGATTCTTGGTTGATGCCATCATGCATGAAATTCTCTCTTACCAACCATAAAGTGAATTGTTTGTTGCTTCATGAGATTAACCCTTATACACTTATATGTAAATCAAGATATTTGGGTAATAGAATAGGGCCTAGAAATTCCATGGTCAAGGTGTACAAGATTCTTATTTCATGTGTAGGAGTACTAGCCAACATACAACATTAGTTGATGTCCTTAATCATTCAATCTTATATACCAACCATAAGTTGACTCACCTTATAATTTCAACATTCAATCGCATGACTCTTTCTTAAGTTGATTCATAATTTGAATAAATTTTAGGAGGTTATGTGTTACATATGTCCAAGGTATGAGCACAAGATCGATTCTAACACACCCTTAAGTTGCATTTAAATATAGTTACATAGAGCCAAGTGTTATGTACTTCCAAAGTTATACTCTCAATATTCTCTTTACCTATTCTTTAATTAACACAAGAGGTTTTTCAAATGCCTACATGATGAGGATTATGATTTTTTTCTAGCGTGGTACACTTTGTTGAACATATAGTTTATTCATAGGTGAAACTTACAAAAAAGGCTTACTCTAACAACCAAGGTTTGCAACATGTTAAGCATATTTATGGGTGAATATGTTCCTCCTTTTAAGGTTGCTTGGGGTATTTTTAGGAAATTCTTATTACAACCTTCTTAGTTGCTCGCTAATATTCCATTAATTACATTGCCTCCAAATTAGACATTAACCCCATCTTCATCTCTTTTTGATTAAACCGTGATTTTTAATTTAAACCTTACCTAGGGTTTACTAAGAAGAATCAATAAATAGTCTCTAAACATTTCTTTGCATTTTCTAACCTTGAACAAAAGGATTTCTTTTCTAACTTTAAACAATAATTTGTTTAATTATTTACTATCCACAATAATTCAGCTTCTCTATCCACATCATTAATGTCTTTTTAGATAGCAAAATTTAGGTTCCTTTAATCACAAATATTAAGGTGATTTATATTACTTCACTAACTCGTTAAAATTTCTAATAACCATATTTAACAATAATATCTACCTTCTTAAGTTTCAAAGAGCGAGCGCCAAACAATGATAGGTTGATAACTCTTATTAGATGGACTAACACACCTTCTCACATGCACATCACTTCCATAATCAGAATATTCTAGAGGGTTTTTCCCTTGGAAGCTCAAGATCTTTCGAGTTACTTATCTTTAATTAAATTCCTAAAATGGTTAAAGTCTAGCTAACACATGTCTTTATAAATTTTAGTAAAGATGGTCAATGTTTTCACACAAGATAGACCCTCAAATATATATATATATATATATATATATATATATATATATATATATATATAAATAAATAGAATAAATAGAATAAAATAAAATTTATTAGGTTGGAAACATTTTGAAACCTAATTGTCATAATGAGAATCACTCGATGACCAAATACACATTCACTAAGACCCATCTTATTTTCAGAGTACCCAGTGTTGCAACCTTGGCTCTGATACCAAAATGTAATGCCCATTTTTACACTAGGGCAAAAACACGACTATTTTTTTTTTTTTTTTTTTAAATGTAAACACTATACTATGTTAAAAGAGAACACATTATATCTTAACTTCAAATGACTACATTAATAGGACAATTAGGACAGCTTAACATTCATCAATGCATATGGAGCTTGACCATTCCACCTATATGATAATATCACTCCACATATTAGCAATAACTCATGAAGGTGTAACTATGTTGCCTTGAGAACACTATCAATTAAATTTATTCCCATGGGGATGTGGCAAGACTAGATTTACCATTATCCTCATTAAATGTTTAGGATTAATACTCATATTGACCACTACTGTCACTAATGTTACTTGAATTGTTATTACAGTGTTACTTTAATATTGTCATCCATATAACCTTAATACTAAATTTATTGAACTTATAACGTTAACAACTTCATTGGTGTCACCCACAAGATTATTAATCCCATAAATGATATGATTTTCCACTAGTTTAGTATTCAAATTATTACTCCCTCTACGACTATAATACTGGCCACATTAATCTTATTATGATCAATAGATTAATCATACCCATTGCTATAACTAGTTAAAGGTAGCATTCAAAGTTAATAGCCCTTTTTTTATAGTGATATTGAAATTATGTTTGCCAATTCTATAAAACATGTAGTAGTACCACTTTTCTTAATAATGGTGTTATTTTGAACCTAATTTTAATGCCATTAATATGAGTGTTAATCTTACCAGTTATGTTGAATATACAATCACTATTACCATTATTGATGGCCATATTCTTCCATTATAACATTTAATTTTCCTAACTATATATAGAGATTGTCAATGATACTCTTGAAGTTCATGCTTAAGCCTAACACCCAAAAAGAAATAAAATTTATTTACATATTAAATATGTAAATATATGAAATTGTATATTTATATTTATACTTATAATAATAGTTCTTACTTTTGAAGAATCATTACATGCCTAATTATTACTTATATACCAATCAATAACTTAAACCTCTATTCTAAAAGCTAATAAGAAAACCATAATAACCAAAATGATTAAAGCCATCTAATCTCCTAACTCCTATTTTAAATTCACTACTTTTTACTTTTTCCCTCTAACGTGGCCCTCCTCTTTAACTCTTATTTTCTCTCTTGTAAAACCTACTTGAATGTTCCTTGTTTTTATATTTATATGTTTTTTTTTTTTTATCTAAAGTGTGGGGGTATATTCTCTATCCCTTTATTAAGGAGATCTTAAAGCTTGAGAGCCACGTGGATAATCCTAAATGCTATGGTTTTAGAAATTTTTAGAATGCTAAGCAATACATTATTATTATTTATTTAAATGATACTATGCTTCTCTTTTCTTTTTTTTTCTTTTAAGCCACGTAACCCACTTCCTAACTTTGGCATATCATTCCTTTAAGATTTACTCGAGTGTTTTCTTTGCAAGCAATAAAAATGAAAGACCATACATGCTGATTATTCTTAAGAATGCATATTAATACTTTTGTCTTTATCTAAGGGAACACTTTATAGTAGCATATCCGATTTGATAGCCCTATTTCCCTTCTTCCACATAGTGAAATATGTACGCATATTGAACACAAAACCGTGTCCAAGATTTGTGCGACGTGGCAATGAATATGGGAAGGCGATTAAGCATAGGTTTAATTTTTTTAGTGTAGAGCATGTAAGTTTAAACAAGTTTAATTTATTTTGGCATCCATTTCAAATGATGAGCACCACTTCCATGCATAAATCAGAAGGATATTATTGGATATCTCCCTCCCATTCTACCCTAATCTGCTACATTTTGAAACCCTAATATGGCAGTCTTACCGCTTGCAAGAGATATAAGGAAAATGGAAGTTAAAAGTTGCAACCCTAAGATGTGTTCTCTCGATTTATCTCTCACACTCTCTTACAGTGCAGAGGCGGCGGCAGCCAAGCCAACTGAGTGAAGGTCGAAGGGAGAGATGCAACTGCAAGCAGTAAGATTGGAGGCTGGATCCCTTTTTTTTTGTTGCTTTGTTGTGAAGGGGGAGGTGATGCAGAACATACGCTGATATGTGTATAGGTCTATATATTTATATATTTTTAAATGAAGCTTTTAAAATTTATGTGCATATTTATTTATTTATTTTCCATTGGTTAAGGTAATCCTATTACAATACTAAATCTGGGGAAATCTAAATCTGCAAGGTCCTAAATCAGAAATAGTAAATGAAATGATGCATTGACTATGCTAAGCTTAAGAAAGACTGTATTAACAAGTTTTTCAGCATGAGGATGGCCCCTATCCCCACTGGATGTTTCACGTCATACAAGGTATATACTAGGATCGATATACTGAATCAATCTAATAGTCTTAAAATCCTAAAAAATCCTCAGGAGCAACTGTTTAATAACCTCTGTCATTTTGTTTTTGTCACTGATATTGAATTATTTTCTGTGTTATGCTATCACAAACACTTATTCATCTAACTCAGCAAAAATCGATGACTTTCCTTTTATAAAGAAAATACTGCTTCAACTAATAATAACGTCAAATGTTTTAGAACCTTCGCAGAGAGTATAATATTTATGTGCATAGAAAACTACTATTCCCTTCCTAATGGTATACGATGATTCAAGTAAGATGGGGTTTAATCTTTCCAATATTGTCTTTATCCTATTGCACTATATTGGATGTTTAGTGGGAGGTAATAAAATCATCACAGTCAGAAAGAAACCAAAAAATAGAAAGAAAACAGAATGATGTTTATGTATGGTTTGAACAGAATATTATTATTATTATTATTATTAAACTAAACAAAAATAAATAAATAAAAATGAACAGAATGATGTTTATATTTTTTTTATTGTCAATAGATTCAGAATGAATAATTACTTGCAATATAAATCACATTTTACTTTTAAAGGTAGAATAACAATTTCATATTATGGGCATGTTCATAATGAATGAGTACTTGATGTAAAACAAACATTTTATTTTATTTTTTTATTATTTTATGGCAAGATACATTTGAAACAATTTCACTTCGATGAATAATATAAAAACTGTTATTTACAGAGATAGCTTATTTAACGGTGAAATCAGAAATATGAAAAAGTGATTCACTAAGAGGTAGCATTTTATAAGATAAGACCAATCAGTGATTTTCTCATGCACAACTGAGGAGGAGCAGCCTACGGTTGAGGCCGAGCCCTTCTCATGGAGGGAGGAGGTGCACTTGGGTGTTCTTCACGTTGTTTAGGGTGGCACTAATTCTTTCCCCTTTGGTTTATAGTTTCAAAATCATAAAATTTCATATTCATAAATACTACTTATCAAACTGTCTTGTGTGAATCTCTCTTCTTCTATGTTACAACAATCACTAGTTTTCTAGATTACAACTAGTTTTGAGAAACACAATAAACACCATACAACGGAATAAGGCTTGCTCTTTTCCTATAATTTCCTTCTAAAACAAAATACTAACTTTTAATATTGCAATAGTATTAAAAAGAAATACAATGACCACAAACAAAGGAATAAGACTTGCTAAAACATGAATCCCATCTTTTAGAATTACAATATTATCACAATATTTGAGGAAGCAAATAACTTACAAACTCATGAACAAGGTCTTGCTCTCCACCCTACCGTAATGGCGTCATGGAGCCTCGTGGGCTCTAGCCATACCCCCGAGCAAGAAATACATTATACACCATTGTAATTCAATGGTGAGAGCTTAGTGCTATAACAAGATTGCTCATTATACAACACATTACTCTAATATATCCCTTAAACAATCTTACTCATGATTCAATGCATAGATCAAGCTATCTCTACCAATACTAAGAATAAGAAATGGAAAAAAGACTTATCTCTCTACAAGCTGCTCTCCTTTGAACTCCTATTCTTCCATCCTTGACTCTCTCCTTTTCTTTACTTCACAAGTTCTCCAAAAGGAGAAGTGGGCAATGCCCAAATCTTCCATCTTCTTGAGATATATAGGAATCCACCAAACCTACACTCTTTCCCACATGTGCTCACACATGTGTGAGTCTCGTGCCAATTCCAACAACTTTTGGGGAGTGGGAAGTTGAGAGTGACAAATCACTTTTCCCAAGCTCCAATACTTTTTGAATTCGTTATATTCATGCATGTGGACTTTTGAGAGGTCTTTTCACACTCCAAGGACAAGTTCACATGTCAAAAAGGTTCCAAACCCATAGATATAGGTCCTAGGGGTCTATTCTTGTTCAAAAACCAAGGAAATTGACTCAATAATCCCTTTTTAAAACCCACAAAAGAATCCATACGAATTTTGATCCTGACCAAGGGTTCCAACCCCAACCAAACTCACATCACATGTCCTACAATTGGATTCTACTCAAACATAATCACCCAATCAAAAATATAACCTCAAACCCTTCTAAGTCAAATAGGCTACACTTAGAACTTCCCAAAGATATATTTGATTTGATTCCAATATTTATCCATCCTCCTATTTACATATTTGATTCCTTAGCCCACCAATACATTTACTCTACTTGCTTTTAGGACTCGGATGGAGTTAAATTTATATCCTCAACAAGAAGTCTTTTGATTTGCACTTGATGGTTATCCCTTCTCATGCTAGCACTGTTATCTTCTCGACCCTTTAATGTTAATCCCACATCGACTCATTTAATTTCCTGCACAACATAATTAAGCACAGTTAGACATATTAATAAACAACATTAATTGTAAATTGAATCTTTGTAACTTTATTCATGAATCATTTACATAGCTAATTACTCTTCCAATGTAATACGACACAACAATTATCTTATTTCGAATTCATCTTATAAGTTTGAATCTCATACAATAATTCACATGCACATACATCTTCATTAAGTAAAATAACATAACGTAAAACTATAAGGTTACTGCTAGACAATCATCTTCATATCACTTGCAATATATCTAACCATCTATTTAGGAGGAATATATAACACTTTAAGATTGTATTAGGCACATGCAAAGAGAGGCCTTACAATAAAGCACATGTAGACATAGTTAATCTTTATGCGAATGGGTTTTTCTGATTGGGAAAAGGTAGCAAGCACATGTAGTTATTTTTCATAATCAATTACCTTGATTTTAATTATATGTCAATCCATCTTGGCATATGATAAATGATTGAGATTCAAAAATAAGTGGTTGATTGTCAAATCACTCACACAAGCCTTCCTCAAGAATTAATGTTGACACACTCAAATTACTCAGTATAATGAGGATCAACAACCATATTTTTCTTCACAGTTTGCAATTAGAAGCAAAGAAATTAAGTTTAAGTTTGTGAAGAAGATGGCATAAGAAGTTACAGAGATATTGAGGTAGTTTTTCCCATGTAAGTAGGTGCTGATACCTACTTGTTTCAATTACGTATGAGTTAGTTTATCACTCTAAATTTCCTGGGGTGGTGAGGGTTTTGTAGTCTACAATCTCCTTTTAAGCTAGCAAGAATTGTGAGAATTCAAGTATTTTGTTCTACAAATATATTTTTAAGAACAAAATGGTGAAAATTATTCCTACAATTAAGAGTCTCTTTGTTTCTCTATTGCTATTTTCTCCTTGAAAATGAGTAAGTCAAGTGATTCTGTCAAGCTAGCCAAAAGATCGAGGAGACTTAGTCTACATGAGTCCCAGGATGATGTGCCTGAAAATGAACTTGGCTTTCCAAGACCTCCTACAACAACAAAGGGTAAGAAGAGTGCTCATGGTAAAACTAAGAAGGCTAGTGTCAAGAGCACCAATAATTTGAGGAGCAGGGTTTAAGAATTGGCCAAGTTTAGAAAGAAAGAATCGATTAAGCTGATGAGGAAAGAAAAGAGGAAGAAAAAATACCACAAGGCTTATGATTCTTATATGGGATGACACAACTCTCCCATAGAGGTTTCAGATAGCCCTTCAGGTGATGAAGGAGATACTGACCCAAAGTATGGCCGTTACCTGCTCACTCTAGTGCCACACAAGGATTCTGATGAGGGAGGACTAGTAGCTTCTCCAGTTTCATTAAGAACATGAAGTAGGTGTGCACACTCTAATGCTGAAAAATCAGAGTAGAACCTCAATTTTTTTTTTGTTTTTGATGAAACCATGGTCACTACAAGGGATTTGTCCTCTTCAACAAGTATATGGGTTTTTGTCTTTGTTTCTAATGTGGATTTTTTTTTGGTTGGTGTAAAGGAGAGGTTTTGGAAACCATTTCTTTGATGGAAAGTATGCCTTTTCTTGTTAATATGTAAGTTTTTTCCTTGGGTGTTGATGGAGAATCTTCTTTCATCAATGTGGACAAGGGATTTTGGCACTACTACAATAGGAAATTATTCCTTTTAGAAGGTTGGCTGGCCTTCTTCAAGAAACTTCATGATGTTTTCTCTTTTTGTTCTCCCCCATTTTGCAATGAGTAAATGTAACTATCTGGGGAATCTCTAAAATTAAAGTGAAATTAAGTGTCAAATGCAAATGTAATTCTAATTGTAATTTTGGCCTGATGCTTGTCACTCCCATGTCTCTATAAATGGGATTTCAGGGCCGATTGCAAGGGAGTTACTAGGTAGTTAGTTGTTTTGAGGTTTATCACAACGAGAATTGTAAAGGATACTAAACAGTTTAGTGTTAAGTCTTAGGTTCGAGTCTAATAATATGTATATGAAGCTCTCACAGTAATATTGTCATAATAGAAAAAAAATAGTGCAAGTTCGACACCATTTTCTCTCCTATGTACTAGTTTTATAAACTATAAATAATATAATCAAGGGTTATCTTATTTGTCTCTATTGATTTGCAATAGGCATATTGTTTTATTCTTGCTTACTAATTCAAAGAATTGATGTAAATGCTTGAATACAACTATAGGTTTATATTAAATTAGATGCTAGGATGCTAGTAAGAAGTGATGGTTGAGATATAATGTTGAATAATGTCATGTGTGAAAATTGTTGTCAAATTATGTGGGTATTAGTATTGAATTCATTCCAATGATGAGGCACTAGTTTGAGTATGGTAATCATATTGCATTGTGTTGATTAATTCAACAACTAGCCATTCACTAAATCAAATTCTCTAAAATGGGTTAAAAATATGCTAGGAATTACCATTCTCATGCTTCTAATATGAACCATTATTAAGAAGAAATCAACTTCTTTGATATGTTCTATTAGTTGAGCCTCTACATGAGAATTATCTATGTGTTGCAATGTTCTTGATCAAGTGAAAGAGGAATATCATATGAACATAATAAGGATTACCCTTCTAGGTTTCATAAAGCCAAAAGTGTAGATGTAAGGGCCTAAAAATCCTTGTTTGTTGGCCAATACTTACCCTTGCTAATCATTGGATTTTGGAAAGTCCATTGGTAAGTGGTAAGATCAAGTTTGGTTCTAAAAAAAATAACCAACCTGTGATTAGCAACTCTACTAGGGAATGGCCTGAGAAAATTATGATAGAAAATTTTCTTGCTTTAAAGAGTCATTAAAGTTTAAAGACAATATGTAACCAGAAATTGCAAATCATAATTTGCCATCTGAGTCACTAATAGATTGGAAACTTTGCTAGGGAATGCACTTAGAAATTGGGTTGCAGACTATCCTAGTAAAGGGACATATATGTGTTAGAGAATATATTTTTCAAGCCTATCTTTGTGTCAGTGATTCAATCCTCTGAAATATTGCAAGAATTTGTTGTGTTTCCCTTGAAACTTGCAAATACTATCAAGATCTACCATAATTCCATGAATATTTTCATAATTTTTCACTAGATGTCCGGGTGGTGACTTTGAAATCTCTGAACCAAAATGTGTTAGTTGAGAAAAATCCAGTGAAATGGAATGGAAATTTTCTAAATAAAGGATGAGGTAGACTTGATCTTACATAATTATGTTCCATGATGGAAAGCTAAAAATAAAACTTGAAAGGACTCTAGTATTATCTTGAGAGAGTAAAAGAATTTACTAAATCTGAACATTTGGGTCAAATTTTGAGTACTCAAAACCTAGAAAGGGTTGTGGTGTAGAAGATATGAAGGATTCACATGTGTCCCTATTGATCGAGGAGGCTTCAAGTGATATCAACCAGTAAAATAAACTTCATATTATTGATTTTTTTCCTCTGAAGAAGGTGGTGGTGATTATATGCAAAGAACCTGACGATAGCTTCAGATCTCTAAATTTTTCCAGTCACAAGCATAATTCAAAGGAAAATACAATATATCTATGTTTTTCCCCTATTTTGGTTTTCAAGAAGCAATACATTTGTGTGAAAACCATATTGAATTATCTAGAGAAAATTTTGTTTCCAAATAAGTAAATTAAGAACTAGTGAAAGGAAATGGTAGTGGTAATTTTACATACTTTTAAGGTGTAATTTATAGTTTATGTACTATGGTGAAGAAGTATGCTTATCTTTAAAATCTACCCATTAAAAAATCTAAGGCGTCGATGTAACTGAGTTGTGCATTTTGAGTTCATGATTAAATCAAGGAGTAAGGCAGTGGATGATCAACTATGAAGTTGAATTTTGAAGTTTGTAAACGGGTACAAGAAAATGTACCATTCCCTTGTATTTCCCTATAAGAACATGTAGGGTGTACAACCTTTTTCATGCCATCAAAGAAATTTATCTAATGGGAGATATAGGCCATTTAATTTTAGAAGTATTCAATGTTTCCCACACCTTGTTCTTAATGATGTTAGGGAATATTTTCCAAGATTCATAGGGAAAGGTTCTGAATCAGCATATAGACATTAGCATATATTCATGGATCTGATGGGAGATTATGAAATAAATCATGAAGACGTTGTCATCAAATTCTTTGTTCAATCTTTAAAGGAATATGCTAGAGACTGGTTTTCTTATTTGCCAATATGTTCTATCTCTTCATGGAATGAGTTCATGTTAGCATTTATAGAAAAAATTGGTGAAAGGATTAATCTAAGTTTAGTAAGGAAAAAATTTACGGAAATCCAAAAGGATGAAGAGGAGTTGGTCCCAACTTTCAATCTTAGATTTGCAAAGGAAATTAGAAATATTTTTGAAAATATGATACCAAGTGATGTAGAATGTTTCGTTGTGTATCTAGGTGAATTTGATAACAAGATGAGTTATTTGTTAAGAGACAAGGATCCCACAACATTGTATCATGCATATCAATTCACCATGGACACTGAAAATAACATAAAATATTCAATGATGAAGGGATATATGGCTACAAGTGTTTGTTTTCCTAACATGCATTATGTAAATGAAATTAATAAGGATGAAAGAGATAGTCAAGGTGATGATGCTTTCAATGCCTTAATTTGTTTAGCCTCATAGCATGTTAATCATAAATAGATCCAAGATGAACCTCAAAAAATTTTAAGCAATACTAATCATATGCTTTTTGTTCAAAGACTGTCTATTATAAAAAGACTTGAAGGAGAATCAACATATGAATTGTTAGCAATGTGTTTTGGATATCTTGTTGGAAATTCCTAAGAATTTGAGACTTGAAGACTCAGTGTGCATTAACCTATTTAGTGAAATTTACAAGTGAGGGCTTAGTACCTTTCCAAAAGAATTGAAGCCTCAAAGTTTTTATCAAGTACTTGATTGGATAAGGATTGCTAAGGAAGCTAAGTGTGACCATATACAAAGAATGAGGTCTCAAAATGACAATGGTGGTTGCGGTATTGACAAGGATCAAAGATCTTCCAAGGAAATGGATAAGGATGTTTCAGAAGAACATCTATCTAGTGGTGTGGATGATGGAATTGGAAAACATATGTGATTGTTGATGATGCATCCTTACAAAATGATAATCAAGATACTGAGAATGAGATTGAGAAAATTCATAGTGAACATTCTGAGCATAGTGCATATGATAATGAATCTCCTTCTAATGATGATCATAAGGAGAGTGAAGTCTTTGATTAATTTTCTAAAGGAAATGAGTGTTTTTATGAGAATGATTTAGAGGTATTTTATTTGCATAAAATATGCAATAATATTGATTCTCATAAAATATTTCCCTTACTAGTGAATGAACAAATTATATGTGAAGGATACCTGGTATGGAATTTAGTTATATCAAAACTTGAGTGTATTAGCATTGTTAATGATGATCAATTTGAAGTTAAGAATGTGTATGTTTAGTATCCTAAGCATGAGCATAGTGCTAAGAGTGATGAAAATAGTGGTAGTAACCAATATGATCATGACATAGGGTATGTGCAGGATCATCATGGAAAAACTAGGCCCTTAAGTGGCAAAAAATTCAGAAAAATCAGAGTTAGGCAACTTGACGTAAAAATTTGAATAAGTTATCTATATTATTTCAAAAATATGTAAGAATAGAATCTGTAGAAAATTGAATGTAGTTTCTAAACTACTAGGTTTATTTTAAAAACATAAATCTATTTGGTGAAAATTTTAAATTTCAATGCGAGTACTTAAATTTTAGGAAAAAATAAGTAGGTGTCTGTCGAACACCCTAACCACAATAAAATGATAATATTTTTTAAAATATTTTAGATATAAGTAGAGGATTCATGTCCCGATGTGATGCATATTTTTTTGTAATTTTTTCCAAGTAAATAATTAATTATGATTTTTTTATTACAACTTTTAAAAAATATAAAACTTGTATGTCGACCACCTTAACTTGGTCAAAACTTCATGAAATTCATTTTTTTTAATCCTATAGTATGGGAAGCATAGAATGTGACACATATTTTGGATTCAAAAAATGTGATACCATTTGAAAGCTACAGATTTTTTTCAATTAGCCTATCAATCAGGACTTTAGTCGTAATTCAAATAGAAAATAAATAATAATAATTTATTAAATTCAAAGTAAAGCATAATTTATATTGGTGGAAATCTCATAATCTCCTTTAAAAACCCTTTTCATTTCATCAATTTTTGGTAAAAAAAAAAGTCGTTAGCCACATGGGCCATTATATCTCTTACATATCACCACTTTTTGCCCCACCATGATCCTACACATACCCCATAGTTTTCCTTGACTACCTATATGAAACAAAGATGAAATTTGCTTGTTTCATAGTAGAAATGGACATAATTGTTTTCAATAAGGAATGTATTGAGGAAGAAAAGGATGAAGAAGCTTGATCAAATTGTAATAAGAAACCTTCAGATTGTAATGAACCTTTCACATTATATTCAATACAACTATCAATTGATGGTGTACAAGATTTCCCTATTGCTGATTTTGTTAATTATGAGTTATTTGAGCCATCCTTTGAAACATTTTGTATTGAGCTAGATGATGATTTGAGGAGAAAATTAGAATATGTTATTAAGCATGAATTGGAAGTATCCTTTGATGCATGGGATATTGTGATTGAAAATATGGTTTGTAGTGATCACCCTTAACTAAATATAGGTTAGGCTATTATTAATTCTAATAAATCATATTTCCATGATACTAGAGCATGCGACAATATGTCTTGTATGGAGTGCTCAGGTGAATGTAAAAATTAGCTTGAAGATATGCCTTTATATGAACACTTCTTATTCATCACATAGGATAAATGTTTGCCTAGCATGGGAAAAAATATAGGGGATGATTTTAAGGTTTAATATGATCCTCTTATGCATTTTGACTCATTAGAGGGGGAATTGCAATGTGACTCCTAGAATTCAAAGGATGTGCTCTAGGATAAAGATCTAAAACGCATTGTTTATGGGGTTTTTCTATTCGATGTACAAATTGAATTTGGTGTCAACTCATATGACCTTAATGATCAAGTGGATTATGAGTTTTTCACTTCCTCAATTCAATTGAATAAGCCTTTACTAGGGAATGCTAATGAGTAGGTTGCGGTCATATATTACAAAGAGTGTGGGTTTAAAGCATTGTTTGAATGCAATTTTTAGTCAAGAAAAATTCATGATGATAATGGGAAATTTGGACACATGGTCAGTATGGTTGATGGTAGTAGCCATAGGAATATTAGTTGGTGGATAGTTCATGGAAATTTTCTTAGTCTTGGACTGATATAGACAATAGAAACTAAGGTTTTTGACAAGGAAAAATAATTATCCTATGTTTTGGGGGCCTAGGACCACTAAGTAAAGTTGAAGCCTGATGAAGTTTCATTTGTAGGTTAAAATATTGCACATTAGAAGAGGCTTCTAAGAAAATGGGAGTGGATATTTTTGTACACTCTTATAAATTATACATATCTGTTGGTTGTTTTTGTTTGGCTCTCTTGCCTTGTTTAGGAAGGTCTTGTTTTTGGCTCCTTATGATCGGTCTACTTCAACTTGAGATTCTTGGACCTTTTTTTTTTCCCTAAGGAACAAACATCCCCAACAGGAGCCATTAATGGAACTCCTAAAAATTATTTGATTCCATGTCAAAATCCTATGAAATTTGGTTATTCGTATCATGGAGGGCTTGGATTTTCTCCTATAAATCATGATTTAATGTTTATGTTGCTATAAACCCTTCCTAAATAATCCCTAATCCTATGGCCTGAAAAACATTTTAATTTGTTGTTGACTTCTTTTTATCATTTCCCAATCAGCTTAAGTTGTGACTTATGTTGTCAAGTTCATTCTTTTACTGGCCCCTTGATCCTAGTGGTCTCGATCGATGCTCATGGTCATATTAAAATTATTGCCTTATTTTAATCGGGGTTGATGTCTTTCAAAATATTTTGTCTAATTCTAAGCTTGGGTTTTAATATTTGCCTAAGGTTTCAAGCTTAATTGTTATGTCCCTGACCATCATCTGCCTAGTGATGGCCCCTTCTTAAAACTAACATTTTTAGGATGTGCAAATATTAGGTTCTATGTTGACCATTTAATCATCACAAGCAAATATCCACCATTCCTAGCTTCCCCATCTCACTTTATTCCTTAATATAATAATCACACTAGCTAGCAGGAGAAAGCCACATGTCTTTTACATTGGCGGGGCTTGTACCTTTGAATGATCTACGAGTGGTATGAAAATAAAATTGACGGTGGTTTTTGGATGGTGTGGATTCATCTCAGTCACTCCGCACCACCTCATCTAATTTTATTTTATATTAAAGAAATGTGATTGTCTAGTGAGTGAATTGACACCTATTTCTTCATTCAAGGACCTGCTTGGCTTTAGAGATGGTGAACACTTTATGGAGGAAGGATCGACAGTTGATGGTGAGTGATGTGGGTCAATCTTGACCACCCCTTGCCATCCCGTTAGAGGCCCACTTGTACCTTTTTCTTCTCAGCGGGGGAGCTAGCGACAACCATGTGGAACAATATAAAAGGCTGGATGGAAATTAGTAAGTGTAGAATATTAATAAATTTGGTCAACAAAACATATGGGCTAAAATGATGCCATTTTTTAAATTAATCTTTTGGCATGTGTTTAAGATTTGAGGATTTCTTTTGATTAGAACTATCAATTTTTTTAGATAATGGTACGTGGGAAGGTGACATTGAAATAAGCTAGGGTACGAGCCGATGTTTTGAGATTAAATCATGATCACTCCCTACCATCCTATTGAGATGAGTTGTAAGTGGATTAATTCCCATGGGCGAGTAGGAAAATTGGACATGATAGGCATTATAAAATGCTAAGTGGGTGATTAAGCATCTAGATAGAGTGGATTTCTATCCACATGGGCTTTTCTAATTGGACAAAGGAAACAATCACATACATTAGGTTTTCATAATCAATTGCCTTGATTTTAGTTATCTATCAATCCATCTTGGCATATGATCAATGATTGAGATTCAAAATTAAGTGACTGATTATTAGCTTGCTCGCACAAGCCTTCCTTAAGCATTAATGGCTACCATGCTCAAATTGCTCAATATAATGAGGATCAACAACAATATTTTTCTTCATATTTTATAATCAGAAGCTAAGAAATTAAGTTTATGTTTGTGAAGAAGATGGCGTAAGAAGTTATAGAGATACTAGGTTAGCTCTTTCTCGTGTAAGTAGGTGCTCATACATTCTTGTTTCAATTATGTATAAGTTATTTTGTGAGCTATAAAAGTATTGGGGTGGTGAGGGTTTTGTAGTCTATAATATCCTTTTAAGATGATAATAATTGCAAGGGTTCGAGTGTTTTGTTTTGCAAAAACCTTTTCAAGAACAAAATCATGAAAAGTCTTCCTACAATTAAGAGTCTCCTTGTTTCTTTGTTTTTGTTTTCTCCATGAAAAATGAGTGTGAGTCTATAAAGCTAGTCACACGGTCAAGGAGACTTATTCTACTTGAGTCCTAAGATGGTGTTCCTAAAAATGAACTTGGCTTGCTAGGAGCTCCTATAATGCCAAAGGGTAAGAAGAGTTCATGTGGTAAAAATAAGAAGGGTAGTGTTAGGAGCACTTATCATTTCAGGAGCAAGGTTTTTTTAGAAGAATTGGTCAAGTTTAGAAAGAAAGAATTGGTTAAGCTTCTAAGGGAAGTAAAAGAGGAAGACAAAGTACCACAAGGCTTATGATATTTATATGGGATGACATAACTCTCCCATAGAGGTTTCAGATATCCCTTCGAGTGATGAAGGAAATAATGACCTAGAGTATGGCCATTACCTGTTCACTCTTGTGCCACACAAGGATTTTGATGAGGAAGGAGTAGTAGCTTCTCTAGTTTTACCAAGAACATGGAGCAAGTGTGCGCACTCTGATGCTAATGAATCAGAGTAGCACCTTGGTTCTATTTTTGTTTTTTATAACACCATGGCCACTATAGTGGATTCATCCTCTTTAGCATGTATATGGTTTTTTTTCTTTGTTGCTGATGTGGAAACCTTTTTGACTACCATGAAGTAGAGGTTTTGGATACCATTACTTCGACGAAAAGTATTCCTTTTCTAGTTAATATGTAATTTTTTTCCTTGGTTGTTGATGGAGAATCTTCTTTGATCAATGTGGACAAGGGATTTTGGTGCTAATACAATAGAAAATGATTCCTTTTGGAAGGTTGGCTAGTCTTCTTCAATGAAATTCATCATGTTTTATCTTTTTTCTTTCCCCCATTTTGCAACATGAGTAAATGTAACCATCTGTGGAATCTTTGCAATTAAAGTGAAATTAACTGTCAAATGCAAATGCAATTCTAATTATAGTTTTGGCCTGATGCTTGTTGCTCCCATGTCTCTATAAATGGGATTTCAGGGCTAGTTACAAGGGATTTTCTAGGTGGTTGGTTATTCTAAGGTTGATCACACAGAGAATTGAAAAGGATACTAAATAGTTCATTTTTAAGTCTTAAGTTTGAGTCCACTAATATGTATATGAAGCTCTCATAGTAATACTAGCATAATAGAATATAATAGTGAAAGTTCAACACCATCTTCTCTCCTATGTACTGGTTTTATAAAATATGAATAATATAATCAAGGGTTATCTTATTTGACTCTATTGATTTCCAATGGGTGTATGGTTGTATTCTTGCTTATTAATTCAAATAATTGATGTAAATGCTTGAGTAAAGATATAGGTTTATATTAAATTGGGTGCTAGGATGCTTGCAAGAAGTGATGGTTGAGATATAATGTTAAAATATTGTAATGGAGTATGCTTAAAGCTTTGAATAATGTCATGTGTGAAAATTGTTATCAAATTATGTTGGTATTAGTATTGACTCTATTCCAAGGATGAGGCACTAGTTTGAGTATGGTAATCATATTGCAATATGTTGATTAATTCAGCAACTAACCATTCATTAAATCAAATTCTCTAAAATGGGTGACAAATATGTTAGGCATTGCCATTCTCATGCTTCTAATATGAACTTTTATTAAGAAGCAACCAACTTCTTTGAGATGTTTTGTTATTTGAGCCCTTATATGAGAATTATCTATGTCTTACAATGTTCTAGATCAAGTGAAAGAGGAATGCCATATGAACATAATAAGGATTACCCTCTTGGCTTTAATAGAGCTCAAAGTGTAGAAGTAAGGGCCTCAAAATCCTTACTTGTTTGTTGGCCAATCCTTACCCTTGCTATTCATTGGACACTGGAAAGTCCATAGGTAAGTGGTAATATCAAGTTTGGTTCTAAAAATAATAATGAACACGACATAACAATAAACTTACTAAACAACTTATCTAAAGGTTTATTGCAATGAAAAATGTAGGAAATAACAAAAATACTATGGTAATGTAAGGAATGTTATGAAGTAGAGGAGAACAAAGGTGGTGAGAAATAAGATTACAAAGGGTCCAATTCTCCCACAAGCTCCACATGAACAAGTACCTACACATAAAAAAGTGGTGAAAAATGTTGGGACTGTTTTGGGGCTTGCCACAATCAAACCCCTGTTTTGTTGTTTCCACCTCCACAGACAACTAGATCGACAAAGAAATGGAAATGCGATAAAGAAAGTATGTTGGAAAGAAAATTATACCAAATACTACAAGAAGCATTATGCTACTCAAATAGTGTAATAGTAAGCAAATAATACCACCCTCAACTAGAGGCACTCAATTCCAATTGGAGGGGAATGCAAGTCTACAACCATGGAAAATATGTGGCCACAACGATGCCAAAGGAAGTCTCATAGGACACCAAGTTGTAGATTCTATGGTAGATGTGAAGAATGTTGTGATGTTGAAGTGAAATCCTTGGTATTGTAGCAAGTAGCTAAGAATTTTGTAGGAATTTCAAGAATTATGAAACTATCCAAGAGTGTGTAGAGAGTGTGTAGAGATGTCAAGAGAGTGAATAAGAATGAGAGATAGTAATTTTAGGTTAATTTGGGAGGGAAATATCTATTCAAAGGTCAGTTAGGAGGTACAAATACATTACATTTTAGCCCTAATGGCAAGCATAACGCCTTTGCAGATTCTTGAGGCAAGAATCCTATCACGACAGAAGTGCACCACATATAGATCCACAGACCACACATACATCATTGACATAAATTCCCCCATCGACACTACAGACAGGTGCCAAGTGGATGGAGTATGGAAAAAGGATGTGGAATTACATTGTAAGGTTTTATCTTTCTAAGGTGTAGGGTGTAAAATGGGAACTTGCAAAGGGGGTGCAAATTCATGCCTATACAAAAATTTTGATGTGTTTTTTGTGTAATGGAGAGGATTCACAACTCCCAACTCTCTAGGATGAAGAAGATTTTACATGGAGTGAATATCCCTCAATAACCTCAAAATACAAGATCAAGTGATCCAGTGTGAAGAGAGAAGAGTATTGTAATAACTTAGTAAAATAAAATAATAAGATCCAATGATGAAATTGTAAATTAATAGAATATGGTAAAGAATAACATAATACTAATTACAAAAATAGAAGGATATAAATTTATGGATTGTACCCTCAAAAGGATAGAGTCATGTCCAATGGACAAATAAACATCACAAGGACATCATCGCCTGATACTATCATCCCTACCAAACAAGGTGGTAAAAAATAGAGATATTCAAGTACCCAACTCTTCAAAATTCAAGAACCTCCACACAAAAAGGATGAGAATTTTTTTCTATTTCATGTATTTCCTTAGTCAAACCCTCATTTTGGTGTTTCCACCTCTATATCTAGTTATATGGATAGTAATAGACAAGATGTGTGATAGAAACAAACCATAATGTGGAGGAGAGACCTTATCATGAATCAAATAGACAAGAAAATTATATATTTTTAAATAGATGAGATAGAATAGAGAAGAGAGCATTACCAACAGTCTATGTCTCTCTCTTTGTTTGATAGATGAGAGTTTGTTTCATTGCAAGAGATAATTGGTTGTTGATGAGAAGAGAATATGGAAGAACTTCAATAGAGACAAGAGGTGTAGAAGATAATAGAGAAAGAGAGCAAGATCAATTGAGAGAGAGTTAGAATGAATGAGAGAATAAGAGAAAAGATGGGTTTTGTGAGGTTGCATGGGAGAGATGAGTCATTACACTTGTGATTTTCTTGCAATGATGCATGTCAAATCGTGAGATTCCCTCATTTGAAACATGAAAATTTTGGTAATGCTACTGCATCATGTGATCATCTGTGTGTCACGTAGGAATCCTACTAAAAAAATTACAAGAAATGAGGTGATATACTACTAACACTTGGTCATTTTCCCTTATAAATTTGAAATCATGAAATTCCAACTCATAAGGTTTTTTTCATTAATGTGGAAAGGTGTCATAAATGTAATGGGCTAAATGTACAAGTGTGAAATTTCCATAGGGTGCAATTTTATGACACTACACTTTTCCCTCACTTTAGTGAGCTAAATTTTCCAAGAAAAAATAGTAACACTAAAGTAGAAAATAAGATATAAATGTAACATTGAAAATTTAAATTTTTTATAGATTTTCATGAAAAAGGATATTGTAGAGGTCGTAGAGGTCAAGTAGGTAGATACTTGTGTAGCATATAAAATGGTGTCCCTTTACACTTTCACACTTGTTTTGGCCCTCCCTATTAAAATTGGGCTTCTCTATGCCTTATTTGGTCCTATTTTGCATCCACAAGCCATATGTAATGCATCGTTTTGAGGATAATCCCAACACATAACTAATGACCAATCATAATTTTTTTTTTTAGGTTGTGTGTCCTAGATTTAGTGATCTAGGATTCCACCTTTGGCATATAGGTCCCACCTAAGTTTTGAGGCTTGAACATAAATTTGGCATTGAACTTAATATTTCTTGAAATTTTTGTTCCAATCTAGGCTATTGGGACTCATATGCCTCAACTGGCGTATGAATCCCACTTAGCCTGGACCTATTTTAAATTTAAATTCTTGCTAGGATTTATTCTCCTAGATCTAATGTTGGCTTGTAGTGTTGTAATTTTAAAAAAATTGGCATAAACAAGAATAAATACAAGGTTATTTCACATATTTTCTCCTCGCAATTTTTATGAACAAGTGTGATCTAAGTATTCAATCATTCTAGAAATTCAAGAGAATTAAAGAGCACTCAAGAGCATTCAAGAGCTGATTAACAAGCATTTTGGAGCTATATTCAAGAATCAAGCATTATGTCAAAGTCATCATACATGATTTGTGTTTTTAAGCTAACATTGGTGATGTAGGGTTTCATGATTCAAGAAAGCATTCAAGTCAATATTCATAACATTCAATCAAGATTCAAGATCTACATTCATCCTAGCCATTTCACACAAGATTTCAGCCTTTGTTCCAAGGGTTTGGTGAGGTTCAACATTGCATTTTGTTCATTCATCATTCCTTCATTATATTTGATTTCATTTCAAGGTTTGATTACCAAAATGGGGTTTGACCAAGGAAAACCACTATCCACTAACAAAAAAATAGTTTTCCCTCTCTTTTATGTTTGATTTGTAGATTTGGGTTGAAGATCCATTGAAGACTGAGATTGGAGAAAGTTATTAAAGTTTTGAAGTTGTCAAAGTTGTTACCTTTCTTGCAAGATTATGGAAATTCACTTACAGGTTGGAATTCAAAGTTTTAGACTTGGATATTAGAAGGGAGAGAAGCTATAGGAGATCACTAGAGGATATAAGAGTTTTAGATCAACCCTGATACTAGGACTAAATCGACACCTTGGGCATATGTGTCCTAGTATACCACTTTTCAGCCATTTTCTATAGATCTTTGTTTACCAGTTGTAAAATTTGGATTCAACTTCAAACCCTAAAATAGGACGAAATATCCCAACTATCATATGAGTCCCAATGTGCATTAAAACTCATAATTTTTGGATTAAATATCTTGTTTCAAACATCTTTAGTTTTCCAGGTACACCTCTATGCATTCTCAATTTATTATTCTAATTTTAAGTTTCATATTCTAGGTTACAATGTTAGATTTACACATCATTTACATTTGTTTCCTTCTAATCCTTTTCTTATTGGTGAACCCCATTTTTTCTTTAATCACACCCAAGGAGACCTTATAGAAAACCCATTCTCTCAATTGAACCATTAGATTGAGACCTCTAGGGTTTCCCTAGATGAACTAGAGTGAAATAGGTAACCCCCTTGTGTGTGTGTGTTTCCATGTCCTAAAAGGTGGGCACACCTTATTTCCCTTGGTTTATTTTGTGAACCTAGCATTTTGACACCCTATTTCTAATTTGGAGTGCATTTTAGTCCTAGATCTAGCTTACATTAACTTTAAATTAGGTCTTGAAAATTAATTAATTTGCATTTAAGGCTTCTAAATCTTGCATTAGTGAAAGTGCATATAGGTTCGATTTTTGCATCTTCTATTAATGAATTTCATTTGAATTCTATAATTTCACATAGTCAAGACTACATACAATTTAGAAACCTTAGAATCAACTCATAATTTGTTGGATTTAGTGTCAAAACCCTCATCTAGGACTCATTCACCCCTTTGGGTGATTTAGTCCTAATATAGGTTATTTTACCTAATTTTTGGGAATTTTATGTTGACTATTTTTTAGCATTTGAACCCTTCAAAAACCCTAACTAGGAATTATATGTCCCTTTAGGTGATTTAGTCTCATATTAAGTCTTAATATGCATTTTACAATATTTAAAACCTTGTTTCTGTGCTTTTGTTTGGTGTTGTTATATTTTTGTTTCAGATTACTGAGTTTCTATTTCATTCATTTCATTGCATCTATCTTAATTTCATTTGAATCAAAATTAAAGTAAATCATTTTATCTTGTGTTCATTGCATTTATCTTGCATTAATTAATTATCTCTTGCATGAGCTTTAAAAATTGATGTCCTATTGCTAATAATATCATGAGACATAGTTTGAGACTCATTTCATCCTATGATAGCACACTCGTCATGGATCTTGGGTTATCTAGCTCTTTCACTCATAGTGTTGACACTAGCTCACTAGGTATGAACCATACCCTTAACAACTCTTTACCTTAAAGTAGTGTGACAAGTGTTGAAACAATGGTTACTAGTATTCCTCAAGAAAACTTAATCCAAATCCATGAAGAGTTAAACCTAAAACATCAAGTGAGTAATGAAGACATTTCCAACACTACTATTCCCTCCATAGATAATATACACCACATGATTGAAAGTGAAGAAGGAATAGAACTTACACATAACCTAGCTTAGGTTTTTGGAAAACTTACTAGTTGCTCTCAACCTTCGAAAAATGTCCAAAGTCAATGACGAACTCAAATTCCTCCTCCCACAACCATTACCTCGATTCCTACCTATACCAACCCTCAAGTTACAACAATGATGCAACCTACTAGTATTGTCTTTACTACCTTGGGTATTTCTGCTAGCAATATGTGTACCTTTGTGACATCACACATCATATCTCCTACCACTTTACCTCCCATAAGTATTCTATTCACTTCCCTCTCAAAAAAAAATACACCTCCACCATATTTACCTCCATCTCAAAATACAACCAATGATGCCATTATCAATCAACTTTTGCAAGAAAATTCATCCCTTCAAGAGAAAATTTCCACCATAAACCAAAATCAAAATGGAAAACCTTCATACTATGTCAAAAGAAATCCCTTATCCTTGGAGTTATTGAGAATTATGATGCCACAGGGTATTGATATTCCCAGGTTTGAGAAATATGGAGAGAAAGGGGATCCTTCTAACCATGTTTCCACTTACACAACCTTATGTAGTGGTTTTGTCCTTGAGGATAAGCTCTTGGCTAAGCTTTTCCCTAGGTCCTTGAAAGATACTACCTTAGGCTTATTTTCCACATTACCCAATAACTCAATTCATTCATTCAATGAACTTTTTGAGGTCTTTATTAACCATTTCCAAGTGCACATGGACCCTAAGATGACATTAAATTATTTGATGAGATGTATGCAAAATAATGATGAAAACGTTACTAATTTTATTTCATGCTACCAATTTCTTTATTCCCAAATCAATGTAAAGATTCTTGATCCTCACCTTCAATGAATGTTCATTGAGAAATTACAAACTAAGATACAAGATAAGCTTGGATTGATGAAGCTTCCTTCCTCTATACACTTGTGTACTGCCCTTTGTGATTATCAAAACCTAGTTAGTAGTCGTGAAACAAAACCCACCTCTAGCCATCCTATAAAGTTTGAATCCACAAATCAAAACACTTACCAGCCTTTTAGGAAACATAATAAAGGCTTCCTTCAACTAAATACCCCACAACCAACTGAACATGTTGATACCCAAGTGACTACTATAAAGAAGACAAGTCCTTTTACATTTGGGGATCGGGCTAGATAATTTACTCCCCTACCTAATATCATCCATAACATAATGTTATAACTTTAAGAATAGAGAATGATTTCCTTACCTCCCGTTAAAACTCTGAATCCTAATAAACCTTTATCTCTGAACTTTAGATTGAATTCTAATTTCCATTATCACCAACAAAATGGTAATGACATGGAACATTGAAAGCGTCTTAAACATCTTGTGTAAGACCTCATTGATTCTAATCAACTTCAAGTTGGAGGTGTTAATGATCAATGAAATAATTCTATTGCCCCTCCCACCCAAAACTTGCAAATATTTACCAACCCTATGCCTAATCATAATATTTCATTTGTCAAATCTAGTGAAACTAAGAATAATGATGTGATGAATGTTGACATGGATGATGACAACATTGATACTATTGAACAAGGTCCTATGGATATAATGAACAAAATCCTATGGATGGTTTTGTTGCATTGATCAAAACTCAACCTCGTAAGGGACAAAACTAAAAAAAACTCTTGACATTACTTTCTCATCTAACGATATCATTATAAATGTACCTGGTGGTCCTTTTACATAGCTGGTCAAATCAATAAAAATCCAACTAATGGGATATTAATTGATCCCATCTATGGGGAGAAATTCATCAAGGGATTCTTACTTGTGCATGAACTTTATCAAGAAACATATGGTCAACTAAAAGCATGGATAAAAGCACATAATGGTTTTTCTTGCCCTACAATGGGATTGATCACCTTGCCTCTTGTTGGAGCCTAAAATTTTATGAAGATTTTGGAAAATTTTAAGGCTCACAAAATGTGAAAATTGATTTCAGCACTCTATGAACAGACAACAGTGGAAAAGGTTACATAACAAGGATTTGATGATATCTTAGCTAAAGTAATGTAATCATAGTTTCACTAGTGAATATATGTGTAAAATTTCATAATGGAAACTTTAATATAACACAAATGAAGGGAAAAATTAGTGTGTTAAGTGATAAATATGATATGAGGAATAGATGCAGAATAAAAGCAGAGGGAAAGCTATATCCAGCCCGATTGTTTACCAAAGAAATAAAAGGCATAAACAATCTGAAGGGAAATTATGAAGATAAAAAGAGCATCATATGCTTCAAAATATAACATCCCAAAGAATCATAATAAGGTTGTACATAAAATAAGAAAATCCTTAAGGGCAGTAGAACCAAATTTGAAGAAGACCAATTATACACAAAGGAAAGAGCATAGTAACTCGGTACAAGTGGTCCAGTTGCTAGGAAAGGATATCGATTTCCTTGTTTTGTGTATTGAAAGTATGATGGGGAATATGGAAAGTTCGATAGAGGTAAGGTCCTTATTTTTTCAAAGAAGCTACACTAATTTCTTCAAAATAGTCTACAGTGAATGAACCATTTGGATCTCAAGTGAATACTACAAATCATGTTGCTATAGATGGTAAACATGAAATCAGTGTTAATGGGCTACTAGAAATAGTTCTTGACACTGCGTGCCATGTTGCAAGTATTTTTTTTTTAACTACCCCTGTACCTTACTATGAAATGACAAGCCAATATGACGCACTAAGTAATAGAAAAACAAAAGAAGATATCAAGTCTCATGAGCTTCAAGAGAATCACAAGATGGGTTTCAGATGAAGAAAGAATCTACCACCTATGGGAGATAGAAAAGGGAGTATGCATGAGTTACCCCCATTCCTATAAAGGCATTTGATATGCCCACCCACTAACTCATTATGTTGCAGTAGGAAGATTAATGATGCAAATAAAAGGATTGCAAGAATGAGAACATTGAAGATTTTAATGGCACGTAAATACTAAGGCATTCTCTTCTCAGATCTCATTGACACAAATAAGGGCATTTGGACATTGAGAAATAATACAATCACCTAGAGAATAGAGAGAAGCGAGATCACTATCCGCGCCTAGAGTGTCTTCACATTCAAACTATTGAAAGTACATTCCTAGTTGACTTATCTATGAAAAAAAAATGGCCGAGGGATGATAATGATGCATGCAAGAAATACAAGCTGAGAACAAGATATATGAAGGAATTCAAGCATGAAATGTGTGGCAACCATAGGCATTGGGAAATTAGTTTCATGGAAAAGGATGAATTTAGAATGCGCACAAGATGAATTTAATTTGTGCCACACAAACTAGAACAAAAACCCTAAATTCATCAAAGAGAAAAGTACCATCAGAGCAAAATCCTCATGTTTCTCTAACCTCACATGTCACGCCGATGGAAACTTATTTGGCAAGAGAATTGAAATCGGTAAATAAAAAAGAAAGTCCTTCCGATGGAGCATGTCACACCGAAAACTTGAGGGTAGATAAAATATTAAAATAGATACTAAGGGTAAACACAAAGGTGAAGTTATAATATGAAATTGCGGGAGCAGTACACAAGTAAATATTTTTAGAATAAGGGTGGAGATCTAAAGTATTTTTATAAAGTAAAATATTATGTGAAATATTTTAACCTAGGAGGTTAAAAGAAATATATTAAATCATTCAATGGGTGATTAATTTTATTCACTTGGTGAAAATGAAAAAGTTAAGTGCAAGGTAAAATACTTCAATGAGGATGGGAAATATTTTCACCAAGGGAGTTATAAGGTGGATATTTATTTTTCCCACAAAAAAAGGCATAAAGGGTAAAAAATATAAACCATGTGCACGAGAAGTGGAGAATTTTCAACAATGGGATTAAAGGAGTGGGTGATTATTTTACTCAAATAGTATATTATTCAATTAGGTGAAAATTTCCAGCAAAGAAGCTTAATGAGTAAATCAAGATTAATTTTCACACGAAATGAAGGTGATGAAGATTTAAATATTTTAATTTTCCGAAGGAAATTAATTAAAATATAATGAAGAGCTGCAGCCGATATATAGTGAAGGGTCACAACTCTTGCAAATATAATGTATATATGCCAGATAAAATCAAATGAAAAATTATTAGATTTAGAAGAAGCAGTAGGTTAGGTAGTTGGATAGGGTGAACTGTTGCCGAAATAAATATCATGTTGTACATTGTAAAATATTTTCAAATTATGTAATGGAGAAGAATGCATAAATTTGGTGATCCAATTATGGTGTTAGTTGTTTGTTGAATTTCTTTGAAAATATTATTTGGTTGTCTCCAAGGTTGTCACTTCTTGATTACTTAAATTGAAATATCAAGGATATTCTTCAATTTATCAAAGCACACTTGTTGCTCTTGTGTGGTTCAGTTAATTGGTTCCTGCAAGACAAGATTAAATCCTTCTAATTAATCACAATAATTTGGAAAAGGACATTTGGATTATTAAGAAGAATCTGATAATTACAATTTTGCCTGTTTATACAAGTTATAAACATAAAATTGCCAAACAATTTGAATTGTATCTAGAAATAGGACACAAATATTATTTACCTCTTGACTCCATTAGCCCAACAGAAGTAGGCACTGGTCACACCATCCAAATTTTAGAATTCTATAAAATATATGTTCAAAAAAATTCACATCTCAAGTTTAATAGTAGGAGTAGGAGTAGTTTGTAAGCTTTTGTCTATTACATTTGTGCCATCATAATAGATCCATCAATTCAGTCAAGTCATACAACTTTAAGTATGCTTCATTCATATAGGTACACCCACCTAGGTCTAGTAGCACCTGAAGAGAAGAAGGTCTAAACCATTTGGCCTTGTCTGTTACCCTGAAATGCACCAAGAGATTGGCAACCTCTTGAGGCATTTTGCCTGCGTTTTTGAGAGCTAACACCTCTAAATTTTTGAATAAAACAATTAGATGTCTTATTCTCCATCATCTCAATGTCTGATAAATTCCATGTGAAGAATAGTTATCCATGGCTATGCTCCATGGAAGCCATCCCATAAGTCATACATAGATGTTTAATTTTTCCCTTTAACAATGAAATATTTACTATGCACCATAGTGGCTTTAATCCTGTGTCTTCTTGTGGGATTTTTTCATTGGATTTCTTTTGGCCCGAGCCTATGGAACCTATTAAACCTCATGAGGAATTATTTTTCAAATCCTATTGAAAGTTTAAGGTGAAATTCATATAAAACTATCCCTTAGAAACATGCCTCAACCCATTATCGAGCCTCGTATCCTTGACAAAACTATGATTAAACTTGAAGACATTTCAAAAAACCAAGACTTACCCATGACAGATAGTTTTCCTATCTCCTAAAAAAGACCAAGGGACAACCAAAATAATCCTAGCATGATTCCTAAGATAAAAGCAAGTTTACAAAGCTAAAGAGAAAGTGGTTGAATAACCTCTAATGGTTTCTTTCGTTCCTCCCCTTAGGGAAGAAAAGAAACATGTGGTTGATAGACCTGCTCCTACACAAACAAAACTTGAAAATCACATAAAAAGAAGAAGAATTGTTAGAGAGAATAATTGTAGATGTCATTCTCTTGCTTGAAGGTTAAACAAAGAGAAAAAAATAGAAAATCAACATCTAAATTTCAATGAAGGAATACACGATGAGTCTCCCTCTTCGTCACAACAAAAAGATCCTATATTACAACTACAAGAGCTAAATCCTTATTTAGACATTATCATTCGACCTCCCATTGTGATTAACTTGGATGACAATGATGAGGTTGCTAAAATTGACAAAGAAGTGCATAATGAATTGAATACATTATTTTCCTCTTCTATGAGCTTAATTGATAATACTCCTAGGAAGAGTGTTGAACTTGGCGATGCCCTATTTCAACACTTGTTGTTGTCCCTTTGGCTCTTTTTCTACATTTCGTATAAGATGAACAAGATTGGAATGTAGAAAACCTACTATTAGGTTGACTCGTATGTGCCTTACTAGTCTTTTGCATTGCTTTCTTTTTGACGTTTCTTTTATGTGATTGGATGTACATAATATGATCCACTATATTGTTTTGTTTGATGTATCTCTCTCTTTTTGGCATTCCTCTATTTGAATCTAAATTCTTCTATATGTTGTAAACCTTTATCTTTTCTTTGTCTTGTGTTTTCCTTTTGGGTATGATGCAAGCCTTCGAGACATTTATGTCTCTTCTATGTTGAACCAAAAGTTTTTCTTTTATCTTTTCTTTGTCTTGTGTTTTCCTTTTGGGGATGATGCAAGGCATTGAGACATTTAGGTATCTTCCTTGTTGACCCAAAAAAAATTCCTTTATCTTTCATTTTTCTTGTGTTTTCCTTTTGGGATGATGCAAGGCATTGAGAAATTCAAGTCTCTTCCATGTTGAACTGAAGGTTTTTTTTTTTTTTTTTTCTCTTTATGTCATTCTTCTTGTTCCATGAGTATTTGGGGAATGATGACAATTTCAAGCTCTCTAATAAAACTATAGAAAATACATATTGACCCCGAATTTGTGGATCTGTTATGTGATTATGGGATTTCATTGTGTGGACAACCCTTTTTTCATCATGTAGCTTTATTTGGAAACATATGACTTGGCATGGGGCTTTCCAAATAAGCTCTCATTTCCTTTCTATTGTTAGCATTTATCATTTGCTACTTTAAAGTAATTTCTCACAACATGGTGTTTTGCAATTTATTTAAAGTGGGGGCATACATTGGAACTATTATTTTATAAATCATGTTTCATTGTGTAGTTTCTTACTTCATGCAATGTGTCTTTCACTTTGTGGTGACATTGGTTGTGATGTCCTTCAAGAGTGTGATATCTCTTAGCATATTATATTCCTCTTAGTGGCTTGATGTGACACACTGCATCCCCTAAGTTGTGAATCTTGTATTCTTCTATTAGTCCTCTCTTGGAGACATTAAGCACAATGTTCCCTAAGTTAATACATTGCATGAACTAATAAAAACTTATTTAAACATACGTTACACCTTTTTTGCATTTACAATATCGATTATCTGGCCACCTTGCATAACACACTTTCCTTGCCTGTGGAACCATCTTGTTTGTTCATGGGTTTCAAGCATACAAATTTTTGATTGCCTCATGAATTCTTGTTGACATGTTGTGTGGAACATTATCAAATTTATCAATAGGTAAAGCTTTGGTATAGTTACTGTATGGGAGAAAAACATAGGCATGAATTTCCCATAGCCACTTGCTTTTCTATGTGAGCACATACTAGTCATGTGCGTATGTGTCTCACTGGGGGCTCACCTAGTGGATGGCCTGAGGTTCCACTAGCCCTTGTGAGTGTGTGCTTGTTTTTCATAGTGGACATTGTGTTCCACTTGTAATTTTTTTGGAAAAACAACTTACATCTAATCCACATTGTGCTAGATAAATGGTCGAGGCTTGATCCACCCATTTTGTTTTTGTTTTTCTTTCTTTGTTATGTCTTTGGTAGTGCATTATTGTACCTTATTTTTTCTCCTTATACTATTCACATGTGTGTTCTTTTGTGGCTATGTTGGTTTTCTATAGGATCTTGATCCTAGGGGCTTGTGTAAACCTCTTGATCATTTTCTTCCTATATCACTAGTAGTGGTACAAATGGACCCCTCTTGATGTGTGCTTATCTACTTTAGTCTGAGTTTGAAGAAAGTTCCTCCTCTCACTAAAGTGGGCATTAAATGTAGTGTAGAAAAATGCATCCTATTACATTTTGACACTTGTTTGGGCCCTCCCTGCTAAAACTGGTCTTCTTGATGCCTTATTTGGTCTTATTTTGCATCCAAAAGCCTTATTTAATGCATCTTTCTAAGGATAATCCTGAAACATAACTAACGAAGTACAGTCATGAATCAAGCATCATATCAAAGTCATCTTGTAGTATTGTAATTTTGAGAAATTTTGCATAAAGAAGTATAAATACAAGGTTATTTCACATATTTTCTCCTAGAAATTTTCATGACCAAGTGTGATCTAAGTATTCAAGCATTCTAGCAATTCAAGAGATTTTAAGAACATTCAAGAGTTTATTATCAATCATTTTGGAGGTAAATTCATGAATCAAGCATCATATCAAAGTCATCATGCATCATTTGCATTTTTGAGCTAACATTGGTGATGTAGGGTTTCATGATTCAAGCAAGCATTCAAGTCAAGATTCATAACATACAATCAAGAGTCAAGATCTACATTCATTCTAGCCATTTCATACAATATTGTAGCCTTTTTTCAAAGGGTTTGGTGAGTTTCAACATTTCATTTTCCATTCATCATTCCTTCATTCTATTTGATTGCATTTCCAGGTTTGATTACCAAAATGGGGTTTGAGCAAAGAAAACCCCTATCCACTAACAAAATGACATTTTTCTCTCTCTTTGATGTGTGATTTTCATATTTAGGTTGAATATCCATTGAAGATAAATATTGGAGAAAGTTTTCAAGGTTTTAAGGTTGTCAAATTTGTCATCTTTCTTGCAATATTACAAAAAGTCATCTACACGTCAGAATTCAAAGTTTTAGACTCAAAGAACAAAAGAGAGAGAAGCTATAGGAGATCACTAGAAGATATCAAAGTTTTAGATTAACCCTGATACTGGGACTAAATCACCACCTTGGGAATATGAGTCCTATTATACCACTTTTAAACCATTTTCTATAGATCTTGGTTTACTAGTTGTAGATTTCAGATTCAACCTGAAACCCTAAACTAGGACTATATCACCCCAACTAGCACATGAGTCCCAACATGCATTGAATGTCAGAATTTTCATATTATTGATCTTGTTTTAGGCATCTTCAATTTTCCAAGTGCACCTTTGCTCATTCTTAGTTTATTGTTCTAATTTGAAATTTCATATTCTATGTTACATTTTTATATTTTCATATCATTTATATTTACTTCTTTGTAAGTCTTTACTTACTGGTGAACCCCATTTTGTCTTTAATCACACCCAAGGAGACCTTATAACAAATACCTTCTCTCAATTAAACCATTAGATTGAGATCTCTAGGGTTTCCTTGAATGAACTAGGGTAAAATAGGTATCCCCTTTGTGTGTGTGTGTCCATCTCCTAAAAGGTGGGAACACCCTATTTCCCTTGGTTCAACTTGAAGTGTTGATAGTGTTTGAGCTCAACAAGAAGCTACAATGCCTAATATGTTTGAGCTCAGCAAGAAGCTGCAATGCCTAATGTTAAGTTTCGTTCTACAAAACTCAAATTTAGTTTAGTTTCAAAAATTCGAAGAAGCTACCACAACAAGAAGAGTGATTAAGAAATTTTGGTGGTTTGGAAGAAAATAATTAAATAGAGCTGAATATATGGCCCTTCTTGTTTTTACCCCTAGCTAGGTTAGGAGAAAATAGGAGAGATGGAAGGAACAATTTTTCCAAGAAAAATAGGTGAAAATGGCCTTTATATGCCTAATTGGGCCCATGGAAGGGTAATTTTCACTATTCATGGTGAGGATCTTGTTGAATTTTGTGAGAGAAGAGTCAAAAAATGCCTCATAGATGAGAGTACATATCCCTAAGGATTGAGTAGCTCTATCCAATAGTAATGATGGGCGACGAGCCGGAGGAGGTATGGAAAATTTCTTACCATCTTGTCATTTTGATTCATTTTTTAGATTTGTGTTCTCCCTGAATAGCACAAGCTAACACTAGTGCAATTGTTTGATTGGTGATTAGACCTAAGAACCATGAAAAATAATTTTTCAATAAATCCCTACTAATATGATCAAGTGATAATGGTGTGATAAGATGTATGAACTCTAGAATCATGATATAAATGTTATGATTTCTCTATAATATGTAGTCTAGAGAATCAAATCTATAACTTTGATTATTTCTTCATTTTCACTCATCATGAACCAAATATTTTTGGGTTTATGGGGGCTTTCATACACTTCTAGGGTTTTGCACCTAAAAGGAGAGAGGTACAAAAAATCTTAATGGATCACTCAAGAATAATCCCTTGAGATTCTAATGGAAAGATTATTTAAATCTATCTAAGGGGAATGTCCTAGATGTCGAAAATTGATAAAAGAGATTAAGTTCTAAATCCAAACTAATGAAATGCAAGATGTTTGAAAACATGTTGTGATATGCGAAATGACCTAGAAATGCAAACAAACTGTAACAAAAACTAATGAGATTTGAAGTGTGCACCTAGAGACTAGAGAAGGATGGAGTAGAGCTTGGGAATCCTATCAAAGTCAATGTTGCAGCCAACTGCGAATCATACACCAAGTTGGATGACATAGTCCAGTTTTAGGAAGATTTTGTTGGAACAAGTTACAGACTACTAGGTACTCAGAATTGTAAAATAACTATTTTTAGCCTAGTAATGGGATTCATTCACAACTAATGGTGTATCACTCCACTTCCTAATTTCTAGAAATTCAAAAGTGGAATATGTAGCTCCTAATCTTCACTTCTGCTCCTAATAGATTTCTAGATCTAAAAATACAAAATTTGACCTATAGGTGTTCTCCAAGCTTCTTTTAGGGATTTGACAACTTTGAATGAATTTGACAATTTGTTAAAAAAATTTCCAATCTTTTTCTTTGATAAATATTCAACCTAGACTTGCAAAACACATGCAAAGAGAGGGAAAAATTGTTGAGGGTTAATGACTAGGGGTTTCCTTTGGTAAAACCCATTGTTAGTAATCAAACCCTTGAAAATGAAATGAAATATGTAAAGAGAATGATGAATGAACAAAGAAAATGCTACAACTTAGCAAACCCTTGAAGTAGAATTCTAAAGACATGCAACTAATAGCTCCAATGGATGTAGACTTGAGAATGCTTGAAATGCATAAAATGCTTAAGTGAATTATTGGAAGATTGGGGAGGATGAAATGAGAGTTAAAAACTTATATTTATACATAGTTATGCCCTAATTCCTAAACATACTACATCACAAGATGACCTGATGTATTAGAAATTAAAAACCTACTAGAATTTTGAATTTATTTTGAGTTTTGAGCCAAAGGGAACTCATTCACCCCTAGTGGGGAATGGCTCCCACTTAGGTATTTTAAGTGGGTGCCAGAAATAATAATTTTAAATGATGTTTATCGATTTTATTCTAAAAAATACACTTAAGTAAGGCCTATAGATGTGAAATGGGGCCAATTAAAGTATAAGAAAGGTCAAATTATTGATGAAAAGCCTAGAAAATCATGAAAGTTTGTTACAAAAGTTTACAACATTTTGAAATAAGCCTTCGTAAGTAATAAAAGTAAGTTATTTAGGTGAAATATAATAATAAGATCCTAGAAAAGTGTGAAAGTGTGTTACAATACTTTGCAACACTTTTACAAGACATCATAAAATTCTTATTGATTCACAAGGTCCCAAGACCTAATGTGAATGTGTTGACCACATTACAACATTAAATCAAGGAAAAAAACTAGGCCAACATCCACAAGAAAAACCCAAATGAGTGTGAAAATGTCCAAAGATTTATTTTTCTATGCTACATTTAGCCCCCACTTTAGTGAGAATATGAACCTACTTCAGATTCACATTAATGTAGCAAAACATGCACATCAAGAGGGATCAAAATGGAGTTATGCTAGTAAGATGAGACAACAACAATCAAGATTGGTGATCAAGGCCCCAAGATCAAGATCCCATAGAAAACCAAATATAAGCACAAAGGAATGCACATGAAAATGATAATGAAAGGGAGAAAAGAATATAAAAGAGAGAATCATATCAAGCTTTGATCGTCTATCTATCCCAATGTGGATTAGATCTAGGTTGTTTATTCATGAAACACATACTCACTTTGAGGTGACGAAAATCATGGTTGTCTGGCGTGTGAGAAGTCCTAGAACGAGAGAAACATATCCTCATGGTTGGTATGCACCCACACACACATAGGTGGCTATGGGGAAAGTCATGGATCAAAATGGGCTTCCCACTCAACCATTTCAAAGTTATACCTCTTGATAACTTTAATAAGGCGCCACAAAATAAAATGACTTTTCAAGCTCATGAGACAAGAAAAACTTTGTATGCTTGGAGCTCATGAACAAACATGATGGCACCATAGGCATGCAAGTTGTGTTATGCAAGGTGGCCATGTAACAAATGCAACATTAAAAGAATGTTCAAAGGAGTCTTTCTTAGTTCATGCAAGGTCTTTAACTTAGGGAACATTGTACCTAATGTCTCCAAGAGAAGACCGATCAAAGAATAGAACATTCACAACTTAGGGGATGCAGTGTGTCACATCAAGCCACCAAGAGGAATGTAATATTCTAAGATAGATCATGCTCATAAAGGAAAATATACCCAATGTAATCCACAAAATGAAAAATGCATTGTATGAATAAGGTTGCACTAAGAACCATGGAAAAGGAAAAATGCAAAATAATAATGCCAATATATGCTCCCACTTTAAAGAAATTGCTAACAAAATGTTGTGAATTATTACTTTAAAGTAGAAATTGGAAATGCAAAGAAGGAAGAAGACATGATATCCAAATTGAAAATCCCTATGCCAAGTCATATGTTTTTGAGTAAGGCTATGTCATTTGAAAGAAGGGAAAAAAGAAGAAGGAAGGAAGGTCTTGAACAAAGAAATTTGGTGATCAAATAATATGTTCTCATACAATGTTTGCAGAGATAATGGAACTATCATCATCCCCCAAATACATAGAACTAGAAGAATGAAACAAAGAAACAAAAGAAAAAGTATTTACTAAATATGAAGAGACAGAACAATGTCCAGATCATCCCAAAGGAAAACAAGAAAAACAAAATGAAAGAGAAAAAAGGAAAGTTGCTCAAATTGGAGACATGAATGTCTCAATGCCTTGTGTCATCCCTAAAAGGAAAACACAAGAAAAAGATAAAGAAAAGGAAAATAAAAATAAATCCTTTTGGGTCAACATGAAAGAGACATGGATGACTCAATTCCTTGCATCATCCACAAAAAGGAAAACACAAGAAAAAGGATAAATCAAAGTAAAAGAAAAAGAAATCCTTTTAGGTCAACATGAAAGAGACATGGACTTCTCAATGCCTTGCATCATCCCCAAAAGGAAAACAAAAGAAAAAGGAAAAAGGAAAGGAAAAGAAAAGGAAATCCTTTTGGGTCAACATGAAAGAGACATGGATGTCTCAATGCCTTGCATCATCCCCAAAAGGAAAACACAAGAAAAAGGACAAAGATAAAAAGGTGAAAGTGATGCACAACATAGAAAAGAATGAAGGTACAAATAGAAGAATTCCACAAAGAGAGGACATCAAACAAAACATTACAGGGGATCACATTATGCACATGCGAAAGAAAAATAAAAAGAATATACAAAACAAAGGAAAATGCAAGTCAACCATCTAGCAAGTCATCCTCCTCCCAATCTCAGTCGGTATAAGCAGAAGGTGAACGACATAGTGAAGGGACAATGACAATTGCATTACTAGGACAAGGCTAAAAAATTCTATCCCCCATTGAGTTTGAGACAAGAATGAGAAGAGGGAGGTTATGGGAAACGCCATGCAATAGTGTGAATAGAAGATTCTATAATTATTTCATGACAAGGATTAGGAGAGTGTATTATGAAATCACTGGATAACAATCATTACCATTGAAGCGATACTTGCTCAATATTTCCTTCAATGTATGACACTCATCACTACTATGTCCAAGAACATGATGATATACACAATGTGGAAAATTGGAATCTTTAGGATATATCACCAACCTATTCATAGGTGGTAATAGTATTAGTTCCTTGTTTAAAATAATTTGTAATTTCCTTTCAATTTCAGGTGGTGGACGGAGAGGAAACTTTAATTTTTGTAACTTGTATGACCTCTTGCATTTTCTATATTCACCCTTTTCTCTAATTGAAGGAGGAGGACCCACTAGGATCCTTGCATGCTTGTCATTGTTATCGACTAAGGGTTGCTCTCAAGGAAGGAGGACATTCAAATTAGGGAGAGAATCAATGATCACTATGCCATCATCAAAAAGCATTAGATATTCTCTTGGAGGCTTGATGTTATGAGGGGGAGCTTGATAGTCTATCCCCTTGGTATTTTCATTAGTTGGTAATTGCTATAAGAGTTTATGTATTTCATGTTCACTTGTTGTGTTACATCCTTGTTTGCTCAAGATAGTGAAACCTTTTCCATATGTGTCGTGAAGGCTGATGGGAGTGTTTGTTACTTTGTTACCATAAAATGGTTGAGTGCTTGCTTATTTAGAGGAACTAGGCTCACCTTGTTTAGGGAACTTAGGTTCAATTTTTTTTTTCAGGATGTAAGTAACCAAACATCTCAAGAGGTGGTATTGTAGGGAGGTCTTGATGTTTCATGGATGGATAAAAGGATGCATTATCTTCAAGGTGGTCAAGAAAATTGTTTAGGACCCTATTCATGATGTCATCATCTTCTCCAATGATGTCAACATCATGAGGAGGACATGCATTAGGAGCTGAAGGAGCAGGAGTGAGTTCAAGGTCATTAGGATCAGTTTCGAAGTTACAACTTGACAAATCCACCAAGGATTTTGATGACATCCAAATCTTGTTGAAACACATATCCATGATGCAAATGAATGAAAGTAAACTAAATTCAAGAAATTGAGTGAAACAGTAAATCGAGAAATAGAAACAAAAAGGTAACAACACAAAATAAAAATGCAAAGAATGAACATGAAATGACACAAAATGTAGTGCATAATATGCAACTAGACTAATTCATCCAGGGTGGTGAATGAAGCCAAGGAATGATTTTTGTGAAAAAAATTATAATTTTTAAAATAAATTTATGTTTTTTTTTGTTTTTTGATGTAGATAGGATATGAAAATGCAGAATTTTTATTGTATTTCAATGAAATTAAGAGAAATAATGCAAGATAAATGAATTTTTCACCAATGCAAATTTGAAAACTCGGGAATGCAAATTAAGCAATGCAAGATGCAATGAAAGCTATTCCTAGGATGTAAATGCACTCTATATCAAAAATATGATGTTCTAAATGCAAGTTCACCAAAATGAACCAAATATTTTTGTGTTTGTGGGGGATCTATTACACTTCAATGATGTTGCATCTAAAAGGAGAGAGGTACCAGAAATATTAATGGCTCACTCAAGAATAAGCCCTTGAGATTTCAATTGAAAGATGAATGAAATTTGTCTAAGGGGAATGTCCTAGATGCTGAAAATTGATAAAAGAGATTAAATTCTAAATTCAAACTAATGAAATGAAAGATGTTTGAAAACACGCTATGATATGCATAATGACCTAGAAATGCAAACAAACTATGACAAAAAAATATGATATTTGAAGTGTACACCTGGAGACTGGTGAAGGATGGAATTGAGCTCCAGAATCTTGTAGAAGTCACTATTGAAGCCAACTAGGACTCATACGCCAAGCTGGACGACTTAGTCTAGTTTTAGGAAGATTCTATCAAAACAAGTTTAAGATAGCTGGGTACTCATAATTGTAAAATTCTTGTTTTCAACCTAGCAATGGGACTCATTCACTGCTAATGGTGAATCAATCCACTTCCTAATTTTTTGAAATTAGAAAGGGGAATCTATATCTCTTGGTTTGCACTTCTGATCTTGATAGGTTTTCGTATTTGAAACTACAAAATTTGACCTATAGTTGTTCTCCAATCTTCTTTTAGGGCTTTGAAAACTTTAAATGACTTTGACAAATTTTTGACAACTTTTCCAATCTTTCTCTTTGACAAATTTGCAACCTAGACCCACAAAACACATGCAAAGAGAAAAAAATATTGTTGAGGGTTAGTGAATAGGAGTTTTCCTTGGTCAAACCCCTTGTCAGTAATCAAACCCTTGAAAATGAAATGAAATATGTAAAGATGATGATGAATGAACAAAGACAATGCTACAACTCACCAAACCCTTGATGTATAATTCTGTAGACATGTAAGTAATAGCTCTAATGGATGTGGACTTGAGAATTGTTGAAGTGATAGAATGCTTAAGTGAATGATTGATTAATTGCTTGAATGACTGGCAGATTGGGGAGGATGAAATGAGAGTAAAAACCTTATATTTATACAAAATTATTCCCTAATTCCTAAAGATACTACATCACAGGCCAAACTTAGGTATTAGAAATAAAAAACCCACTTGAATTTTGAATTTATTTTGATTTTTGAGCCAGAGGGAACTCATTCACCCCTAGTGGAAAATGGGTCCCACTTAGGAATTTTAAGTAGGTGTTGGAAATTAAGTATTTTAAATGATGTTTATCAGGTTTATTCTAAAAAATACACTTAAGTAAGGCTCGCAAATGTGAAATGGGGCCAATTAAAGCATAAGAAAGGTTAAATTATTGATGGCAAGCCTAGAAAAGCATGAAAGTTTGTTACAACACTTTACGACATTTTGAAATAAGGCTTGGTAAGTGATAAAAAGAAGTTATTTAGGTGAAATATAATAATAAGATCCTAGAAAAGTGTGAAAGTATATTACAACACTTCACAACACTTTTACAAGACATCATAAAATTATTATTGATTCACAAGGGCCCAAGACCTAATGTGAATGTGTTAACCACATTACAACATTAAATCAAGGCAAAAAACTAGGCTAACATCCACAATAAAGACACAAATGAGTATGAAAATGTCCAAAGATCCATTTTTCAATGCTACACATGAATGGTAAATATTTAATAGATTCTTGCATGCTTGATGTCTCTTTTATTTCAATGTCTCCATAAAATCAAGTTATTTTTTCAATGGATTTAAGTCTTATCTCTAATTCTAGGAAGAATATTTGTAGGTTATACATTATTATTCTCCATGTTAGTTATAGATGGAATATAATCACCATGTAATTTTTAAAATTTGGAAAATTTTCCCTCTTAAGTAATTAGTTTTCCTAAATATTTTTCTTGTTACTTTAGCTACACTTCATATCCAACTCATTGACTCATGGCTACCTATTACTAGATTGATTTGGATTCAATCTTATTTGTGAACAAAAAATAATTACTTGTATTTTTGTAAATTTTTTACTACTAATGCATCTTCTTAGAGGCTATTTTAGAGTATTAGGTTTAACTAATAATAAAATATGTAGACATGTGATAAAAAATTAATTAGCTATTTACTCCTCTTTATTACAACATGGTGTCATTTAAGAATAGTTTAATATCATGAAGATAACTAGACTTAATTATCCAAAAAGAATTAACACATTCATACTTAACTATTATTAACATAAGTGTATTTGACTGGCTACATTTGGTTAATAGAAAAGCTTGAGTGAGACTTAGTTTGTTCTACAAATTTCAAAAAGTTGGAAAATATAAAACATAGAGCTAGTTGAACATTTAATTGGAATCTCTTTGAATATTTATTAAATCATTAATTCAATCTATGCATCAATATTATAATGAGATTCTATTTTAATGAAATTTTGAAGATGTGAGCTACCACCAACTTTTTCTCAAAACTAATTGGAAAAAATATCTCAAAACTCATTCCATATTATGACTAAATCAGGAGCCAATATTTTATGCTATTCATATTCTTTCACTTTGATAGCTAATATGAGTAGATGAATAAACATATTTAGCTAAGTTATATTATTTTCACAAATTTTAAACATATATGATCTAAAATATAAATTGAACCAAATTTATAAAATAGAGTAAATGAAAACACTATAAATTTTAGAATCCAAGTCTATTATTTTATTACAATTTTCTACGTAAACATCATGCAACCATGGTAAATATATGTAACTAGGGTACAAGGATCCACATATGTATCAAGGTCATCTATGATATTCTAGAAAAAAAGATATCATATTCTTTGACCATTCGAGTTGCTAGGTAAATTACTTATGGTCTTATGAGAAAATATTTGTTGTGACCTATTAGAAAAATTATAGAATGTGGAATAGATATTTAGTGAAACATGATATAGACCAAACCATTTTCCCGAGTCCCATAAAACATGCAAAAATTGTTGATATTTTAATCTATGTTAACATGCAAATATATACATGTGAGTTATGATATTATATCTAGACATCCCAAGAACAAAAAATATTTATTTACAAATCCTCTATAACTATTTGAATAACCTTATTATTACAAATATTAACACTTCAACTAAGACTATGATTTATACTACTTATACAATTGAAATGAGTGGAATAGGGGTTCCACCTTTTAGGAGATGGAACACAAAAATGGTTTAGAACCTTCCCCCTATTTCATTATATTTCATTAAAGGAAACCTTAAATATCTCAATCTAGGGATGGAATTGGGGAAACATATCTATAATAATTTGTTCTAGGGGAGTGATTGAAATCAATAAGGGGGTTCACCACCAAGAAAAGGATTGGAAAGAAGAAAATGAAATGATATGCAAAGCTAATGATGCAACCTATGATATAATATTGAAAACCAAAATAATGAACTGAGAAAGGATAGAGGTACACCTAGAAAACTAAAAAGGCTTGAAACAAGGTCTAAAGTCCTAAAAATATGACTTTTAAAGCATACTGAGATTCATACACTAGGCTGGGTCATTTAGTCCCAGTTTAGGGTTTCTCGACAAAAGTTGGAATTCCATACTGACAAGTCCAAATTCTCCAAAATCCAAAAAAAGTCTATACAAAGACTCATACACCATAGGAGGCATATCATTTCCATTCCTTTCTTTTTAGAAATTCAGGATCTGAATCTATTCTCGTATCTCTACTCTTAAGTAAATATGAGTGCAAGTCCTAATCTTAAGTGCATCTAAGATTAGTAGATCTAAAATGCAATGAAAACCTATTCTAATGTGCTAGAATAAGGTGCATGAATGAAACATATAGATGATGACTCACTTTGGGAGATCTCTAATCACCCTAGTAAGCCACAATAATGCATGTACCTTCCTTTAGGATGAAAATAGAATGATAATGGAGGATGGAATCACTTAGGAAACAAGTCATTAGGCTTGGTTGAATGGCTAGTTGCATCTCACCAACCTAGAATCCATCATGATTCTCCATAGGCAACCATCATCAATCCTTGAAAATGCTAGATCTTGAATTCAAAGTGAGATTGAAGACCTAAAAATAAAATATAATGTTTCTCCAAGACTTCAAATTGTCTTGTAACTTTCTCTTGAATGCTCTTGTGAAAGTATACTTGAGTGCTCAAGTTGATATTATGAATGCTTAGCTGAAATAATGATTTGAAACCTTGTTTATATAGGACCTTCATCTAATTTACCATTTATTAGATCCAAATGTTGACATTAACCAAAAATTTAAATTAAAAATCTTAATTTCTTGCTCAAACCCTAAAAATGGGCCACTTGAGACTCATATGCCCAAGGTGGCTTATGATTCCCACCTAGAGGGACTCATTTGCCCAAGGTGGTATATGAGTTCCACCATAGTTTTTCAGGGTGAGAAAATGTTGAGTCATTAAAAAATATAATGCATTTATTGATTTAGTCAAGATTTTAGTCAAAATAAGCCTTGGGATCTAAAATAAAGTGTCTTAGGGGCCTATTAATGATGATTTAAAAGATCATGAATGCAAGGGTATTGAAACAAATCCAATATAAGTGTGAAATTTTACCATCTCCAAGAAGGGAGTATAATTTTCTACATTACATTTAGCCCCCACTTTACCACCCATATGAGTCTACGTGCATATGCAAGTTAAAGGAATCTTAATAGTAAACTTTATCTCATAAAAGGATACTCATATAGATTTATTCACAAACATGGGAGAATAAAGCCCCCATTGTAGTTATCTACAAATCCACAATGTTAAGAACTTTGTCCTACAAAATCAATTTGTTAGTTGTTCAAAAATCCTCTTATCTAGTTTCTAGAAATAAAATTTGAGGGTAGATATATGCCCCCCCTTGGTTCCACTTGCTTTATGGAGGTGGAATCAAGGTAGCAATCTAACTGCATCAAATTGTGTAAGTCATATCATAGGGTAATTCCAAGTACCATATGACATAATGATATATATTTGGTGAGAACAAGAGTAGAATCACAAACCCAACACAATAAACAGTGTCAAAAATAGAGTTCTCTATCCCCCAATATGCTAGTTTTAATTAAAAATTACTTTTAACCCTAATATGTAAATTCCCTAATTTGAAAGTATATAAAATTAAAAAAGTGAAGTAATTTATAATAATTTTGTCTTTTACCTTCTTGTAGCTTGATTCTGGTCAAGAGTGAGTGATAATTTCAAGTGTACAATCATAAGTCTCTCCAAGAATCAAGAGCCTATGTGAAGAGGTAGCATTGGGCAACCTAGAACATCTAGTGAGTGGATTCTTCTCTACCTTAGCTTTGTTTTTATACATTAATTTTATGTTTTATGCATTTCTAGATAGATTTAGGACCCTAAAATAAAAATTCACAGAACATCCCTTTTTTTGACAAAGTGTCCCTTTTATTCGCAAAGTGTCCCACTTTTTCACAAATTGTCCTTTTTTGCAAACAGTCCCACTTTTTTGTAAAGTGTCTTGTTTCTTTGTGAAGTGTCCCAAAAAGGGAATAAAGTGTGTAGGACCCTTATAAAATTACCCTAGAGAAAATTTATCACACTTTTTTTACTGTTGTTTTATAGAATCAATATTTTAGAATGCTTATAGTTTATATTTTATTATTTTGTTGTTAGATTCCTCCTAGGTCATGATAGTCTCTCAATGATAGACTATTTTGTCACTTACAGGACCTATTCACAACACCACCAAAGGATTATACATAGAATTTATAGGCTACTAGGATACATTGGGTGTATCTTATGCCCCCTATGAGATACCATGATGCCATGCTAATGGCATTAGCAGAAAGGTGGGATGTAGATACCTACACTTTTTGTCTACCCTCTAGAAAGATGACCATTGGTCACGCCCAAAAAAGGATATAAAAGTCATAGAAAATCCTAACTTGGGAATTGGACATTCCAATAGGTGACTAACATCTTCTTATGGTTCATTTAAATTGTCAAACCAGGGAATGCATACTTGAAATGGAGCGACATTGTATGTGCACTAAGAACCAGTTTCAGTCACAATTTACTAGAAATAAATGCGTGAAAGGAATTCTACTTATCCTACAGAAATGTAACGTAAAGATTTCTTAACTTAAGCATAACTTAATCAAAGCAGACATCATGATAACTATTACTAAGAAACAAACTATGAACTGGCCTTATGCTGTATGAACAAACATTGGGATGGATTCCCGATGCTGCAGGAACAATATAAGACTAAGTTTGCATTGAAACTTTCCATAATGAAATCTAACTTATGATCAACAAAAGATAAACAACTAACTAACTATAGATACTTACTAAGTGGCCCCCCTTAGCAAGCATCAACTAGCTATGCAAGAATTGAACTCAGAACTTCATTAGATTTTTATTCATAAACTCAGAATGATATACATTGTTTTGCTCATCTGAAAACTAACACAAAAGTCTATCTCTTATCATAGTACTAACTCTTACATATTCTGTTTCTCATTATCATACTAACTTTTACATGCTATGCTTGCTCACTCGCACAGGAGGAACACTTATTTAAACCAGAAAAGCAACTAACTAATTAATAGAGAAAGATGTGGACATAAAATGTATCCTGAAACTGAGGAATAGACTTCTCATAAATGAAAGCATATCCGTTCAACACGATCCAGAGAGAATTTAGCATTCCACTCTTCCTAGATTAATGATCATTTAAGTTTCTTCCCAATGACCCAGTCAGAGAGTCTTCACTAGAACAACTTCTTCGACATTGTGCAGGAAATGAACTTTACTGCAGGGCCGAGATCCACTGTGCTTGACTCGTTCATGCTCCCTTCAACAACCTGCGATGCACAAGGCGACAGAGGTGAAAGAAAGAACTTGTGGCAAACAACACGATACATTCATTAATCACATATTAAATCTATTTCATTATTCAAAAACCATATGCATTATACCAGTCATTCAGAAGGTCAAACAGGGTAATTAATAAGACACATCGAGATGTTAGGCTCCAAGAATATAGGAATGTATTGCTACAGGATACTACCCAATTTCAGATAAAAAGTCTTTAATCACATAGTTAAAACATCCATTAGCAATAAGAGGAGATATGAACAATACATCAAAATACTCGGATTATGAGCATATCCTAAGCTCATCATTTGCCCCCTACTTAACCTAATGATGGTCCACCAGCATTAAGTTTCCTAGTTGTTTCCCTGAAATCCGTAGGAGCAGTATGGCATTTTGGCATAGTCCCAAATTTATAACAGAAACCTCTGAAATTTTGTCATCTTTCTTATCTAAGGGTTTTTGTATCCTTATTAACATTTGTAGCTCGATAGGGATAAAGTGGCCACATTAAAATCAGAGGTTGAAATGTTATTGGCAACCATAATTCGAACCTCTTCTGAAGACCAAGCTGTATGTACTTCTCTGACCTTCCAAGGGATGCTTCAAAATTCAAGGGACTATGTGGCTTAGATTTCCTTAGCTCAACAATCAATTTCTCCCATCTCTTTTCAATTCTGGAAGAGGCAAGCTTCCAAAACAGATATGGTTGACTTTTGAATTCTTCATACACTTGCTTTTTGATATCAAATATTTTTACTCTTTGTGTTTGATCATTGAACCCATATGCAACAGTAAGCCAAGTTTTTAGCATTGTGTAAGGATCTGTGCTTTCTAATCGCAGTGGTATATTCTCATCCCTTTTAGCTTCTTCATAGGCTTCCAATTGTCTACCATAATTAGTTTCATTGGCTTCCCATGACATAAGTGACCTCAAATGAATATCACCAATATAAAGAAGTGGATTCCACTCTGTTTTAGAGGGAATTATCAATCCATTCAAATAAAATTCACACAAAGAATTCTTTAGCCAACTAGGGGCTACCTAGTATGCATCATAAAATTCTTTGGCTATATGAATAACATGATCTAAATTCCTTAAAATTATCATTAATTGAAACCAAAGAAATTGTTCCTTTAAGCACATAGCATAAACCCTAGGCAGTGGTCTACATTCCACAATTTTGCCAGTTATTTTCATCATTTCATCCATTTTCTTTTTCATTTCTTAGATTTCATGTTTTTGCCTTTCAATTTCTCTTTTCAGTTTCTTCTTCTCCTCCTCCCAAAGACTTTGTTGAATTTCAATCTTGGCTAAGTGGTGGAAACTCAAGGTTTGAAATGTGACCGGTCTCCATGTGGTCCTAAGGTATTCCAAAAATTCAATAAAAAATGTTTTCTTATAAACAACCATTGCCTGACAAGTTACAGGGGGTAACAGTGTGTCATTGGACACTTCTAATTGTTCAGGTTGTTCTTCCTCTTGCTGCAGGATGAATTCTTGTTGCTGAGCAGGAAGAGATTGTACTTCCTCTTAAATTTTCCTGGATACCTCAGCCAAGTCATCAAGACTTGGCATTCCTCTTCCATTACTATCATGTTGTGATTCGTCAACTTCCATTGGCTTATTTTTCATGTCCTCAGAAACAATAAGTGGACTATGTGGAACATTCTCAGGTACATTCTAAGAATCATCATGACTGAGTTCTTCAGATTCCTCAAAAATTATTATAATTTTAGGTTGAGCAGACGTTGAGGTGACTTTATGTTGTTTCCTTGCTAAAACTCTTTTTGGTAATGTGGCAACTGTCGGAGGAACTCTCGTGGCTTTCCTATTTCTGACTTTCCTAGAGGGTTCAGACTCAACAGAAGAACATGATGGTGAAATTGTAATGGCAATAGGTGTTGCTGCAGGAGGAACTGCTACAGGAGAAGGTGTTGCAGGAGAGGGACACTATTGTCTCTAAACATGAGGGTCAAACTCTGGGGTTTGTTCTGCCCTAGATGACTCTCCTACCTTCATTTTTCCTTTTTCTCTTCTACTAGTAGACCTGGTTTGTACTCTGGTAGAGGGCTCTGGTGTGGAGGCTACAAGAATAGATGCTGTAGGGAGTGCTCTAGGAGGTTCTGGAAGTTGCAGACCCTTTTTGGCAACAAATTCTTGCCAAGAAAGGGGTGATACATTCCTCAGGGAACGCTCAATCAAAAGTTTAATGAGGGCTTGATGGGAAATAGAGTTGTCCCTTCGCCTCTAGGTTTCATGGGCACTTTGTTTTAAAATATTTAACAAAAAATTTGGGACATTAACAGCTAACCCATGCCTCATATGGCTCAATAATTTAAAATGGTAGGAATGTAAATAGGAGAAGCGTCCCTCACAGGTTAAGTACCTGATTACGAATGCAGCATATTCTGAATATGGAAAGGGAAATGACACTTGTTTGCATCCTTGTTTAGATACCTCCAAGGGTCCATCAGTTGGTACTGTAAATTATGCCCTAGCAGAAACATCTGAAGAGAATTTTTCTCCTGCTACAGGAAGCCCGATTACCTCAGCAATTCGTTCTTCAGTTACAGCCACTGTTAGACCCCATACTGAATCTTCCCATTTTAAAAGAGTTCTTAAATATTCACCAACAAATTCCTTATTAAAATAATCTAACCTCAGAAAATAGTTTAGCCAACCACAATTACTAAATGCCTATACTGTTTGAGGATTTTGTGTTAAGAGCTCATGAGGTATAGACTTATGTCTTACCAATTGACCACCCATATTCAAAAATTACTCCTGCTGAGATTCCAGAAACCCAAACCCTTTCTGAAAATTCAAAAGAAAATTTTTCTGCTCTGTTTCTTTCTGCTTCCTTCTGTCCTGTTGTCACTTTTCTCTTCTTTTCCAAGAATGACTCGAAAGATAATTGCATGTAATGATTGTTAGGAACTATTCTTATCAAGCAGTTAATGTTGTTTAGGATAAAACACAGCCATATTTGGAAAGTACAAGAAGAATAAAAATATCTTATTAGTTGTGATAGCGACATAAGAAAAGGTTTGAAATGGATTATCCCACCCCCTACTTAAATTTTGACATGTGTACACACGTGTGCGAAAGGATAGGTGAAGAATGGGCAATAATGACTGATATGTACATAGCAGTTGATGAATTAATGAAATAAATAAACAATGTGATAACAAAAGATATCACGTACCTTTTAATTAATACTCGTACATGCTGGGAAAGATCACAACGCACCATGAAATGACGGCTGGAATAGAAACCATGAATGAGGGTTGTACAAAAGGATGGATGACATGGAAGAAAATGGAATGAATGGTGGTGATGGATGAAAAGTGGAGAAAGTGGTTCCCTTAAAAAGGAAACCTTTATTATGTGCATGCAACGTGGAATTTAAAGAGATGTTGCAGGAGAAAGACCGAAGCCTTTCACTACAAGAAGATCAGTGGCCGCATTCGAAACAAACTACTGCATAAATCCATCTTTGGACACTGGTTTATGATATAACCAAAGATGGTGTCCATTAACCAGTATCTTGAATTGAACTGGATCTTGATTTTCCTTGTACCTGGAGTCATAGAGCAGCGTCCAATCACTGGAAGAGAATTGCTTAGTTCTAATATAATTGTCATGCCATTTTTTTCTTTGTTGCTGGACAATTTTAGTATGTTGTAGGGCAGCTTTCCTCATCTCATCCACTGCATTTAGCTGCAGGAGGCGTTCCTTTCGAGCCTCAGAGATTTCAATGTTAAGTTGGAGAGCAGTTCTCAAGGTTTTATGCTCAAACTCTATTGGTAACATGTCAGTATTACCATAGAGTAACTCAAAAGGAGTAAACCCTATAGTTGTTTTTCATGTTGTCCTATAGGCCCAGACTGCTTCAGGATGATGACTGCTCCAATCCTTCTTGTGTAATTGGACTGTCTTTGTAAGGAAAGCCTCAATTTCTCTGTTGGTAACCTCTACCTGGCCATTGGCTTGAGGGTGATAGGGGCTAAACTTTTTGTGCCTGATCTTGTAATCATTCATCAATGTAGTGATTAAATTGGATGTAAACTGAGCTCCCTGATCAGTAACAAGTTCCCTTGGAACTCCAAACCGAGTAAAAATATGCTCATAAAGGAACTCAGCAACTTTATTATCATGGGCATGTGCCATTGCTTTTACTTCTACCCACTTGGTTACATAATCAGTACACACCAAAATGTATGGTTTCCCATTGGATGCAGGATCAATAGGCCCAACAAAATCCATGCCCCATTTGTCAAAGGGATTGACTACCACTTGTGGATACAGGGGCATTTCATCAGACCTGGTTGGTCTCCCCATGCGTTGACATCTGTCACATTTTCTGGTATAGGCTACATCATCCTTGTGTAGTGTAGGCCAATAGTATCCTATATTATGCACTTTCATAGCTATTCTCTTTGCTGCAAAGTGCCCACCACAGGGTTCGTCATGATAGGCATACAAAATGTCATAGGTCTCATCTTCCCTAACACACCTTCTCATGACTTGGTCAGGTCCTGTGTAAAATAAACAGTCTGCAATCCATGAAAAGTTGAAACTTTTCTCAACCAACAATTTCCTTTCCTTTGGTGAGAAGTGAGTTGAGATCTTGTTTGCTGCTAAATAATTTGCAATATTTGCATACCATGGAGTTTGAGCAGTAATAGAAAATATATGTTCATCAGGAAAGCTATCATCAATTACCTCAGGAGGTGTAGTTGTTTGAAGTCTTGACAAGAAATCAGCCACCACATTAGCCCGACCTAGCTTATCAATAATTGTGATATCAAATTCCTGCAACAATAGGAGCCATCTTGCTAATCTACCAGCTATGACAGGCTTATTCATAAGGTACCTTATTGTTGGATGATCTGTATGAACAAATATTTGGTAACCAGTGACATAATGTCGAAACTTGTTTAGGGCATACACAACTGCTAGCAATTATTTCTCTGTGACAGTATAGTTTAATTCAGGGCCTTAAAGATTTTTGCTAATGAAATATATGGCATGCTCAATGGAATTCTCTTTCTGTCCTAAAACTGCCCCTATGGCATAATCAGAAGCATCTGTGTGTATATGAAAAGGTAGACTCCACTTTGGTCCTTGAAGAATAGGTGCCTGAGTAAGTAAGTTTTTAAGCTGCAGGAAAGATTTTTCACAGGCCTCAGTCTAGGTAAATTCAGAATCCTTAGTCAATAAGGAATATAATGGACTAACTATTTTGTTGAAATCTTTAATATATCTTCTATAATATCTAGCATGTCCTAGGAAGCTTCTAACATCCTTTTGTTTCATAGGTGTTTGCAAAGTTAGAATAACTTCAATTTTTGCAGGATCAACCTGAACTCCTGCTTGAGAGACATGATGGCCTAAAACAATTTCCTCTTGCATCATCATAAAGCATTTCTCACTATTCAAAGACAAATTTTGCTCCTTACATATTTTCAACACTTTTTCCAGATTGGCTAATGCTTCTTCATAAGTAACTCCATAAGTAGTGAAGTCATCCATGTAGATCTCCATAGAATCATGAGAAATGTTAGCAAAAATATTGATCACTGCCCTTTGAAATGTTGCAGGTGCATTACACAGTCCAAAAGGTAAGATAGAGTAGGAAAAAGTGCCCCATGGACTGGTAAAAGTTGTTTTGTCTTGATCCCCAGGGGTAATTCTAATTTGATTATACCCACTATATCCATCCAAAAAGGAGAATACTTTTTACCAGACAATGAATCTAGCACTTGGTTAACAAATGGCAGTGGAAAGTGATTATTTTTAGTTGCTATGTTCAGCTCCCTGTAGTCTACACAAACTGTCCATTTTCCACCTTTCTTAGGAACAATCACTAATGGAGACACCCATTGACTATCTAAAATGGAGTAGATAAAACCCACATCAAGAAATTTCTGGAGCTCTGTTTTAACTATTTCCCTAAGTGTTGGGTTTATCCTTATTTGTGGCTGCCTGACAGGTGAACAATCTTCCTTAATATAGATCCTATGAGTACAGAGCTGAGGATTTATTCCCTTCATATCCCCATAGTCCCATACAAAAGCTCTGTGTTGTTCTTGCAACATTGTGACTAGGGTAGCTTGTTGAGGATGAGGCAGCTTATTATTCATGTTCAGACAGCAGGCTAGAGATACTTCTACTTGCTTGATAAGATCATTCATAGCGGCTGCTAATAAAGGTGATGTTTGTATTTCATATGGAAGAAAATTATGATAAACTACAGAAAATTCAGGTGGTAGGCTCTCAGAATCTAGTTGCTGCAGGAAACACTGCTGAGGACAGTTATCTTAAATAGATGGGCTACTAAGATCAAAATTGGACTACAAAATATATTAAAGCGGGTCATCCTCACTCTAAAGCTAGGAAAATGGATTAGTTTGCAACATCATTAGCTGAGTCAATGAATTGACTTCTTCAGTTTCCTCTCCTAAATCTAGCAAAATTGGTTGAGACAAATCTGGCTGAGGCTGAGCAGGTGGGTATAAAACCAATTTCTTTCTTGATTGACCATCAGAAATTGTCATGTCTTCTAAATGACATCCTATAAAAGCATCAGCTATGGCTAACCATGGTCTACCTAGGATGATAAGATATCCTCCCAAAGTTTCCTTAGTGGACAATATGGTGAAATTTGTTGGGTATTCCCAAGATTCAAGGATGACAATAACATCTTCTACCATTCCATCAGGTTTTACAATGGAACTATCAGCAAGCTGCAGGATGGTAAGTGTAGACCGAATGTTTAAGATATTCAGATACTCCATTGTATTTTTTGGTCGTTACATTGATGGCTGCACCAAGGTCAATCAAAACATTCTTTATTATCTGGCCATTAATATTTATTTGTACCATAGGACTCCTAGGGTCAGTATATTTTGGAATGACTACCTTCCCTAACATAATATCTGCCAACTGTCCTAAAACATGGATAGTTTGGGGATCCTTTTTCTTTCTTTCAGGTTTGTTTAAATAGGCCTCCTTAATGGATTTTCCATAAATTGGGACATCTTTAATGGCTTGAAAAAGTGGGATTTGAATGTGTACATTCTTTAGCTGATCCAAAATATCAAAGGTAGGCTTTTTCATAGACTTGGATGTAGTAATTTGCAATATCTAAGGAAAAGGCGGTTTGGCCTGATGCTGTAGGATAGGCTCTGTAGAGACAGTATCTGATACATGTATATGTTTTGTAGGATCAGTAGGTTGCTCAGAGGAAGAGTTTGGAATCTCTATTATTACAGGTGGTTGTGGAGCAGGGAGAGTGGTTCCTGACTTGAGATGGATATCATGAATATCCAAGGCATAAGCTGGATACTAATTGGCTTCTGCAAAATACATAGGCTGTTGTTTTTGTTGCTACTTATTATTAGGATTTGACAATGGTTGAGCAGGAATAGGCATTTGTTTTGGAGGGCCAGTATTTGCTGCAGGTGTTGCAGGAGGTGGCATGAGGGCCTGAGGTTGTGGCTGCTGAAATTGTAGAGATCTAGGGGATTGGTTCTGCCATTGCTGAGAACCTCTCCATTGAGGATTCTGCTGCCAGTTACCTTGGGGTGGAGTCCATTGTCCTTGTGGTTGCTACCACCCTCCTTGAGGGGATTGCCATTGAGGACTCTGATAGTTAGGCCAGTGTGATTGAGAATTATTCAAAGGTGGTGATGGGTCATATGTAGGTTGCCATTGGTTATTATAATTAGAATAAGGATTACCAAAAGTCAAAGGGTCTTGAGGCATTCCTTGTCTTTGAGCCCATGGTCGCCTTTGTGCGAAGAATAATACTTGGTCATCATCACTCTCTACCATCTTAAAATTAGTAGGTAACTGCTTAGCCTCCATGTTAGCCACCATCTTACATCTGTAGTCTCATTTCTTTTGTCTACAATGTGGACAAAACTCCACCAAGATTGCTTCAGCTTCCTCATGTTTCTTCCGAGCTTGCATAGTATCCAACTGTGTAGCCATGTTATTTATTATATCCTGCTTGAAATAAGACAACAAATTTGTGATCTCCATCTATGAAACTCCATTAATAGAAGACTTTTCCACTGTAGCTTGATGACTCCCACCCTTCTTAACAATTGCTCGAGAGTATTGGACATATTTTCTTGATACGCGCCAAGGAAGTTGTCGCATTCTCCTCCCACTAAAGTCCAGTGGTATCTATGCAGTGTATCATCGATTCTTGAAAAGTAGTTTCTAGATTCTTATCGAGTATGGTTTGAATTTTCAGGAAAACAAGAATCTTTGAGATATAGTCTTAGGATTTCATCCCTTTGTTGAATCAATATATCATCTCCCCACGGTACAATATTTCTTGTATTTCTCAAGAAATTTTGTTTGCATGAACGACCAACTATCAAAAGCACCTCTTCCCAAACTCATAAACCATCTTAGAGCTCCTTCCTTCAAAGAAGAAGGAAACAAATCCCGCCAGAGCATCCGGGTGTAATCATAGCTGTGACAGAGGATGTCAAACTCAAACAAGAAAGTGTCTAGGTCCTCTGTAACTAGTCCATAGAACTTGGGGAGTAATGAAGAAGAAATATTTTTAAGGTTATCATTATCTTGTTGAGCAATGATGGAGAATTCAAAAGCAGGAGGTTGATTAGGTGGATTACGTGCCATATTTGCTGGACGAAGTATCAAGGAAAATTGATTTTCTTTAGGTTCTTTGTCAACTGGGTCAAATGGTAATTCAACAAGCTGGTTTTCAGCAAATGGATTGATATCTTGGTCTCCTCCTTCCTCAAATAGATTATAAGCTAGTTCAGGATTGTGATCAATGAATGGAAGGTTAGGGACGAATCTTCCCAGAGAGTCTCTTCTTCTATGCATGCAATAGAATGAACCGTAACTTGAAGGATTTTTTAAAATGCTTGAATAACAGACTAAACTACTGCTAACAATGATTATGATAGGTTCTTAGCTTGACACCATCCTCCAAAATGGTGCCAAAAATGGTCGCGCCCACAAAAGGATATAAAAGTCACAGCAAATCCTAACCTGGGAATTGGACATTCCAGTAGGTGACTAACATCTTCTTATGGTCGTTCATTTACATTGTCAAACCAAGGAACATATACTTGAAATGGAGTGGCACTGTATGTACACTAAGAACTAGTTTCAGTCATGATTTACTAGAAATAAATGCGTGAAAGGAATTCTACTTATGCTATAGAAATGTAACATAAATCTTTCTTAACTTAAGCATAACTTAATCAAAGCAGACATCACAATAACTATTACTAAGAAACAAACTATAAATTGGCCTTATGCTGTAGGAACAAACACATGGATGGATTCTCGATGCTATAGGAACAATATAAGACTGAGTTTGCACTAAAACTTTCTAGAAGGAAATCTAACTTATGATCAATAGAAGATAAACAACTAACTAACTATAGATACTTACTAAGTGGGCCCCCTTAGCAAGCATCGACCAGCTATGCATGAATTGAACTCAGAACTTCATCAACTTTTTATTCATAAACTCAGAATGATATACATTATTCTGCTCATCTGAAAACTAACACAAAACTCTATCTCTTATCATCATACTAAATCTTACATATTCTACTTCTCATTATCATACTAACTTTTACATGCTATATTCTTTCTCACTCACATAGGAGGAACACTTATTTAAACCAGAAAAGCAACTAACTAACTAACAGAGAAAGACGTGGACATAAAATGTATCCTGAAACCGAGGAATAGACTTCTCATAAATGAAAGCATATCCATTCAACACGATCCAGATAGAATTTAGCATTCCACTCTTCCTAGATTAATGATCATTTAAGTTTCTTCCCAACGACCCGGTCAGAGTCTTCACTGGAACAACTTCCTCGACATCCTGTAGGAAATGGACTTTATTGTAGGGTCAAGATTCGTTGTGCTTGACTCATTCATGCTCCCTTGAACAACTTGTGATGCACAAGGCGACAGAGGTGAAAGAAAGAACTTGTGGCAAACAACACGATACATTCATTAATCACATATTAAATCTATTTCATTATTCAAAAACCATATGCATTATACCAGTCATTCGGAAGGTCAAACAGGGTAATTAATAAGACACATCAAGATGTTAGGCTGCAGGAATATAGGAATGTATTGCTACAGGATACTACCCAATTTCAGATAAAAAGTATTTAATCACATAGTTAAAACATCCATTAGCAATAAGAGTAGAGATATTAACAATACATCAAAATACTCAGATTATGAGCATATCCTGAGCTCATCAACCATCACTCTAAAGGATTTTCATCACATTCTTTGAGCTCTGGTTCAAGGTGAGAGTGCCTGTTTCATAGAGGATCACACATATAGGGATATGAGAGAAAACATTTAGTATGTTCATGGAGTATTTGTTCAGGATGAGATCATGGGGCTATGTATTGAGCTATAGTGGCTACTCTACGCATGATTGCCACTTGTGAGATGGATTATTATTTTCACCTAGCATTAGTACTAGTCCTAGATGGACAGGGAGCACACGTAGATGGAGGCCTAGTTCAAATGATATAGGAGATGTATCATTGTAGGACCATTTATTCCTATGGTCGCAACATATTGGAACATCTTTACTATGGTATGGTATGATTCACTTATCATGAGGGGGAGGGCATGGTGCATTGTACACTACTACATGTCTATTCCTATGGTCGCAACATATTAACACATCTTTACTATGATATGGGATGATTCACTTATCATGAGGGGGAGGGCATGGTGCATTGTACACTACTACATGTCTATTGGCTAGAGCATATCACATCCACCAAGATAATAATATTTTCTTATGTATGTGCCCTTGGATAGATAGGCTCTTTTAGTTATCCACTAAGACGAGCATGGGAATATAGGGATCTATTTTGGAGAGTTAGATTTGAATGACTAGATCAAGAGGAGATCTTATGGAGACCCTACCAGCAAATACCATAGTGGCCAGATGAGACTCACTAGCTAATGAGGATGTAGAGGGATAGGTTTTTACTGGGGAGTCATTATTATATAGTGAGACTATTCTAATAAGATCATGTCATGGGATAGTTCAGACAGGTATAGGTGCCACCAATAACATAGCCATTTTATAGGAGATCAGTGCAGAGTTCCTGAAGGCCATGAGATATGAGTCTAGTCATATTCAATGATGTTGTCTCCAGTGATTCAAATGATTTAGATCTTGACATGTCCCTAGTCTTTGATGTTGATGGTCCATCGGTGCTATAGATTCATACAAGGAGTGGTGGGCCATCTGATGAATTTCTCAAGTATTTCCTATGGATTAGCCTATAGACTTTGTGGGGCCTCTTCTAGATCCCAAGGATGATGAGGAGGAGACAGGCGAGGAGGTAGGGGTCAGTGTAGTAGACCTATTTGTAGATTTGGTAGAGGACTATGATGAGGAGGTAGACTCAGATTATGAGGAGGGGGAGGGGGATGAGGAGGATGAGGAGAACAAGGAGGAGGATGAGGAGGATGAGGGCCAACTGATGAGTGAGGGTAGTGATATAGCAGGTGAGGGTCCAATTTCCCATGAGTGGAGAGATTCATCTCTCACCCATGTTAATAGATCATAATCAACAACCACAACATGTGCCAACACTTATGAGCTTGAAGAGGCTATCACATCTTCTATTCCTCTCACAAAGGATGAGATCATTTTTACATAGCTGATTAGAGATCTTGGTGATGATGTGCATTACTTATGATTAATCTTATGCTTATATTTATACTTTTGATTTATATATATCATGATCCATAGTGTTTAGCTTTATGATTTCTATATTCTAGGGTTTGTGAGAGAGTTGCATGATCTCTGCTGATGGGAAGTCATAGAGATAGTACCTCCTTCACTTAGAGATGAGGATATCGACATAGACTACATGCACCCACCTATTGTGGAGAAACATCTAGAGTAGTTCAAGCCTTTCACGATGATGAGAGAAGCATACAAGGGTGTTACTATGAGTGTTGATTGATATGAGGGTGATCTATCGACACTAAAGGCTTCCTATGAGGAGCTTTTTTCATCTCAAGATCTAGTGGAGTTCAAGAGACTCCGTGTAGAGGTTTCTAAGATGTAGGTAGATAGAGACAACATAGAGTGAGAGTGCATGGAGGCCATCGTATAGGAGGCTGTGACTATTGTATGAGAAAGAGGCCTTTAGGATGCACTGGATTCTATTATTATTCCATGATTTCACACTACCATCCCTTGATGGACCATCTCTCATTAGATGTGATCACCAAGTCACAAGGGATTTGGTAGCCATAGGCCACACTAGAATTGTATATTTGATGATATGTACTTAAAACTTTGTGATATATATGTATATATGTGTGTGTGTGTGTATGAGCATCCATATTTTTTTGTTTATGTGCTTGAGTTAGATGGAAATGTGATTTATGAAATGATATTTTTTTAATAAATGTCTCCATGATCTAACATGTTTTTTATGCAATCTAATAAAAACTATCCTAGTTTCTCTTAGATGCAACATTATGATTGAGTATGTTATGCTAAATTAAATGCACCTATGATCTAACTAAAGAACATTAAATTCATATAAGGATCTAATCTAAGACAACATACAAGATTAACTTGAATAGTATGAAACCTAAACTAACAAATCCAACATCAACTTGAATAATTACCTTAGCATTCAAGACACAAAAATGATTGTTTGTCAAGAATGAAGCAATGAGAGAAATAACATACTATCTACTAACTCTAACATCATTGCTCTATCAATCACACTACTCAACAAGAAATATTAGACATAATACCAATGGAAATGCATGGAATTAATAGGTTCTTTAAGAGGTGTACCATCCATTTCATTTAATGTGTATGCTATAGACCCATAACTTTCCTCAATTATGTAAGGGCCTATCTAATTAGGGTTGGATTTTCCTTTCATAGTTGAGGAAACATTCAGGTTACATTGATTTTTAAATAACACCAAATCATCTTTATTAAATGAATGAGGGATGGAATGATCATTGTAACTATGTTTCATTCATCTAGAATAAGCTTGGAGATGCTCAAGAGTGTTCATGCATTGTTCTCCAAGCATTGCAAGCTGATGCAATCGTTGTTCTTTATAACTATTGTCATTAAAAGTTCTTGATGAGAGATTCTTAATGAAGGAATCTGTAGCTCTAAGGGAATTATCACTTCGGTACCATATACATGGTTATAAATATTATTTCTTGTTGATGTTCTAATACTAGTACGGTAATCCCATAATGCATATGTCAACTAGACGTATGCCAATTCTTATTATGTTTTCTTACTATCTTCCTTAATATTTGTTCAAGAGTCTTATTAGTTGTTTTAGCTTGACCATTAGATCATGGGAATTAGGGTTTTGAAAAATGAGGTTGTATGTTAAAAATTTCTAATAACTTATTAATGCCATTATTCTTAAATGGTGCCCCATTATCTAAAACCAATGTGGAAGGGAGTGTAAAGTGAGCAATAATGTGTTCCACTATGAAATGACATATTACATTGGCAGTTGTTGAATGAAGGGGAATGGATTCTACCAATTTCATGAAGTAATCCATCATGGTAATTATAAATTTATGTCTAGCAGAGGAAGGTGGTGATATTTTTCCAATAAGATCTAGACCCCATACTGGGAAAGGCCAAATAGGAACTTGGGCATGAAGCTCGAAAGTAGAAGCATGAATCAAATTACTAGGATCTTGAAATATATGTTATTTCTTAATGTATTCAAAGCAATCTTATTCCATCTTCCTCCAATAGTATCCTATACAGATTAACTTTTGAACTAATAATCTTCCTCCAAAATATCCTCCACAAGTGCTATGGGGATTTCAGATTGTTTAGGGAATCTAAGTAAAAGACCATGAAAGGACCTTCTATACAAAACATTAGCAAGGATTATATATCTAGACACTAATTTTCAAAGGCAAGCTTGAATATTCTTATTTTTCATGTTAGGAAAGGTACCTTTTAAATAATTAAATATCAATGTATACTATTCGCTAGAGCTTTCCATGGTTGTTGATATAACTTCTTCTACCTTATATTCTATTCATGGTTTCATAATTGTATGGATAATAAATGTGAAATATTTTGAAGGATCTAGAGGAGATATAAGGGAAGCCGCACTCAACATTTCATCCACAAGTCAATTATGTTTATGTGGTATGTTATCAATGGTAAATGAATCAAAAGTGTTTAACAACTTCATTGAGAGATCCTAATATTTTGATAATTTGTCATGTTTTTCTTGATCCAATATGTTTATTTTCTTAATAACTAATTTTGAATCACCAAATATTTTAATATTTCGAGATCCCATAGATAAAGTAGTGCATAATCTAGAAATTAACACTTCATACTCTGTTGTGTTATTTTTGCATAGGAAGTCTAAGAAATAGGACAATGAAATAGGCTTTCTTGTAGGTAGGACTATTATAACCCCTACATCCAAGCCCATTCTACACTTAGAACCATCAATATATAACTCCCATGCATTAGTTTCAATTTTCAACACATTATCATCAAGGAATGAATCACTATTAGGTAATGCTAGGGGAGAGGGAGCGTCAACTAATTGGTCGGTCAAGGCTTGTCCTTTAATTACCTTTTATGAGACAAACTTAAGATCAAATCAGTTAGCAACATAATCCACTTAGCTAAGAATCCTCAAAAATATGTTTTAGTGAAAATATGTTTTAAAGGATTGAATTTAATCATCAAATGTATTTCAACATTTAGTAAATAATGTATCAATTTATTAGTAGCAAATAAAAGAGACACATTATTTTTCTATCATTATGTATTGTGTTTCATAATCAATCAAAGTTTGGCTAATGTAATAAATAGGACATTCTTTACCATTTTTATCTTGTTGGGCCAACAATGCTTTGATGCTTCTATATAAAGAATGAATAGTTTGTCTTGCATGGTGGCTTGTAAAATAGATGGAGTAGAAAGGTAATCTTTTAAACTCTCATTTGAAATCC